>JAQGAZ010002184.1:0-19893 GCA_034692225.1 Polydesmus complanatus
TAGAGATGGAATTGTTCATCTTTCCCACTCATAGAGATGGAATTGTTCATCTTTCCCACTCATAGAGATGGAATTGTCCATCTTTCCCACTCATAGAGATGGAATTGTCCATCTTTTCCCCTTATAAAGATGGAATTATTCGTTTTCTCCACTTGTAGTGATAGAATTGTTCATCTTTCCCACTCATAGAGATGGAATTGCCCATCTTTCCCACTAATAGAGATGAAATTGTCCATCTTTCCCACTCATAGAGATGGAATTGTTCATCTTTCCCACTTTTAAAAATAAAATTCTACATCTTTCCCCCTCATAATTAAATAATATTTTAGATTTTTATCATTTATAGAAGTAAAATCATTTATTCTTTGAACTTACAATAGCGGTAAATCATTATATAATATTGTGTACATTCCCCACTTATATAGGTAAAATTATTTATTCTTCCCACTTAAAGATGGAATTGTTCATCCTTCACATACTGTATATAGAGTTCAAATACCTCATTCTTCTAACGTTTAATGGTAATATTAGTTATCCCTGCCACTTATAGAGGTAATGTATACTCGTAGTGTCAGCCTAGTCCAAGATTATTTAGACAAAAATAAAGATTACCCGCCACCAACTTATCCAAATTCTACTGTACTGTATTTAGCTTTAGACAAACGTTTTTTTTTTTTTTTTTTTTTTTTTTTTTTTTTTTTTTTTTTTTTTTTTTTTTTGATATTTATTGAATTAACAAAAGACATTTTTTTACGGAAAAAACTTTTAGAGTTCATCAGCAGAATTTGAATTCTTTGCTAAAAATGTGTTTTAATAACATGCAAAAGTTGGAAAGCAGCCTACCTTCTCAGACACCCGGTATACCCGAGCAAAAAAATCTAGTTTCTAAAATACAGTAGTAAGGACCAAAAACAAAGTACAAAAACAAACTCGTATGTTGGCCAAACTAAAAAAAAAAAAAACAACAACAACAACATACAAACAATAACAATAACCATAAATTCAGAAATGTAAACAACAACAAAAAAAAATGGTTACTGCAAATTGAAAATGTGCCTAAAACTTTGTTGATTGCCTTAAAAAAAAAATGCGACTAACCTCTCAATGATAAAAAATTGACCAAAAATGCAATGGTCAAAATCTCAAAAAAAAAAATGTATTGAGCAAACTATAAAACGTGACTAAAATGAAAATCGGTTGATCAATGTTTGCGCTGTTTAGAAACTTGAAAAAAAAAAAAAAAAAACGTGAGAAACCTCTCAAAGACAATGTTACGTTCGCCGATTAAACTATTAAGATAAAGTGAATAAGGCGAGTGTGGAGAGAGCCATATGGCACGCCAAACTTATATGAAACAGTCAATGGCGACGTTTAGCTGTTGGTAAACAAAGAAAGCTTAGGTCAATACAGTAAACCCTGGTTTTAGCAATCTCGTTACAACGAACACAAATTGCAGCAATAAGCAGATAACTTTATTCTTTCACTTTTTTGGGCTAAAGGACGTACTTTATGGATGCATATCGACTGACGTTGTGTTTATAAAGGGAAGGGGGGGAGGGACCAAGGAAGATTTTAATTAAATTTATTTGGCATTTTCAATTTTATTTGATATTATTTAACCACGTGCACATTATTTAAATGGCTTTAAAGAGTATTTTTAACCCCTTCTCATTTTGATTAAAAAGTTCGCTTTACTTTATGTACAAATCATATTTTCCCACGTGTTAATACAATGCGGTGCGGTATTAAAAATTAAAAATAGATGACATTATTTATTTTTTTTTTAAAATATTTTTTCTCTTAAATTCGTAAATCCCTCTTTCCCATTAGGAATTGAGCATAACGAGAGTTTAATATAATTGAATTTTTAAAACTAAATTTTTGAGGTCGATTTATGGCTCCATGTAAAAATGCCAACAACATTTTCATAAATAATTAAATTCGAATTATTTCCAGAGAAATGAGCAAAAAAACTGTAATAACGATTTTGAAAAATCTTTCCGCTCGCCTAATCCGCATTTGACTTAAAAATTCAAATTTTTTTTTTTTTGGAATCTATTTTGTATTCACAAAATAAAGAAATAAAAATAATAATAGAAGCGGATACACATTTTCCGCACAATGCCAACAGGGGAAAAAGAAAAGAACCATCTCGAAATCTCCTTCGAATCAGACCACGTATTGTAGTTTGAAAACGCGCTCAAAATTCAAAATATAACAATAAACAAAAACGAAATACATATACCGGTATATAAAAAAAAAATGTACAAAAATTCTATTAAAAAGTCCTGTTTTCCTAATAATTATTTTATCATGAAAACGATCACTTTTTTGGAGCTAACGAATGATGACGAGTGCCACACGCACATTATTATTACAGTATTAAACATTGTTATTATAAACTAAGTTGGAATAGAGTTTAGCCAAACAATAAAGTTAACATTAACGAATCATTAAATGTAACGCGCATGCGCTAAATATATTTATTAAATAACAAAGAAAAATCATAACACGTCACATTTTTTTCTTTCTTAAAAAGTCAGCAAAAAAAAAAAAAAATAATAATAATAATAACAAAATCAAAAAACCAAACTCATAATAATATGCATTAAAAGTGCCAAAATTATTTGCATTTTTTAATCTAAAAAAATGTCACATTTCAATCTAAAAAAAATTTCACTTTTTAATCTAAATAAATTTTATATTTTAATCTAAATAAATTTTACTTTTTAATCTAAACAAAAAAATTAACTTTTTTTAAAACCTTTTTTTTTTTTTTATCTTAAAAAATGTCATTTTATTTTCCCCGAAAGGAATTTCATATTTTAATCTAAAAAAATTTCACTTTTAATTTTAAAAAAATTTCATTTTAGTCACAAAAAAAAATTTTTTTTTTATATTTTTTGGTTATCTAAAACATTCAGTTCCACGTGTAAAATTCACTTACCAAACGCATGTTTAGAGTAGACCTACATGTCGTTTAGTAAAATGCCACGGGCTTTCGTAGCAAAAACAATAATCCAAAGCTTCAGCAAAAAAAATATCACATTCTAACTTAAAAAAAAAAAAAAAAATGCCACCATTACAACTACTTCTTAAAAAAAAACATGGCGTGTTAATAAACTGTGCCCACAAAAAAACGTGAACCCAACTAGATATTTTAATAAGACATGAAAAAACTTTACTTGTAAGAACTTTTTTTTTTTTAACATTTAATTGTTCAATTCTGTATTCAAAATATCCTCTTCCGGTCTCAACAAAAGCATCATCCCACTCACTGTAATACCTGGCAGCACTGATCCAAGCCTGCATGGTACGTTGTCCCAATTCTTCAATACTTCATATTTAAATGTGGCATTGAAATATTTAAATTACTGTATAAAAATAACTTAATACTAATTCAATTAGGTGCACATTTTTTTTGTGAACACCGTGTACATAGAAAAATGTAATGAAATTGAAAAATGCTCTTTTTTTAATTTAGCAAAATAAGAAAAACTGGACTTTTTTCCATTCAAAAACATATTTACCTAAGTATTATATTATGGTACACTGTATATAAAAGTCAGTACGCTGTATACAGTATATGTATATAAAAAAACCAAGCAAATAAATATAAAAAAAAAAAAAAAAACTTAAAAGACTTCAACCAAAAAAAATCAATATTTTGCGATATTAACTGCGGGTTCAAAAATAGAACCTGAGCTCAAAATTCATATTTGAAATAATAAAAAAAAAAGATGATCCTTAGTCAAAGACTAAAATCTAAGTATCCATGTTTCCTCCAAATAAGCTTTAATAATGTCTGACGTTAATACTCCTACTCCAACGTCGTCTACTATAGAATCGCAAATGGTAAACAACACGGATGATCGTTTCCGGTTCATGTTTCGCCAGCGGACGTTTCATCTAATAAATTAATCATAGTCTAATAATATTAGATACGAATGGAATTGAAATAAAGAAAAAAAAAAAATTTGGCACGGCAATAGTTGAATGAAGCAGGCGGAAGAGAGGGCGAGGGCGTGGGGGGGGGGAGCGGTATCGTGTTTTTCAGCCCCCCACATTTTTTTTTTTTTTCGTTCGATGAATGCGCCGTAATCGTAATTGGAATTCTAATAACCCATGTACTGGAAAACATAATCTAAGCAACAATAAAACGTCGCAGCCAACGCAAATACGTCTATTGTGTACCGTACTAGCATTGCGTTTATTTCCAATTTTCCAATTTCATAAAAGCCTTTTTACAAACACTAAATCCGTCCCTTTTTTTTGTTGGCCTCAAGCTTCTCAATCTACGGGACGCGAATCAAAAATAAATAAATTATATAAGACTGTATTATACACGGTGTCCGAAAAAAAAGTGCCCCCCAACTGAATTAGTATTCAATTCTGTTAGTTCTGTAATATAAATATTTGAATGACACGTGGAAAAGCTTTAATTTAAGGACTTTTTTTTTTAACATTTAATTGTTCTATTCTGTGTTTAAAATATCCACTTCCGGTCTCAACACAAGAATTATACCCAATCACTATGTCCTTCATCTGCATACACAACAACTGAACTAATTTTAGACAAAAATAAATAAATTTTGAAGAAAAACGAAGAGATTTTTTAAAAAAATGAACAAATTTTGAAGAAAAATGAGCAAAGTTTGTTGAAAAATAAACAAATTTGGTAGAAAAATGAGCAAATTTTGAAGAAAAATGAACAACTTTTGTAGAAAAATGAACAAACTTTGAAAAAAAATGAACCAATTTTGTAAAAAACAAACAAATTTTGTAGGAAAAAAAACCCATTTTGTAGAAAAATGAGCAAATTTTAAAGAAAAATAGGCAAATTTTAAAGAAAAATGAACACATTTTGAAGAAAAATGAACAACTTTTGTTGAAAAATGAACAAACTTTGAATAAAAATGAACAAACTTTGAAGAAAAATGAACCAATTTTGTAAAAAAAAAAAACACACAATTTGTAGAAAAATGAGCAAATTTTAAAGAAAAATGGGCAAATTTTAAAGAAAAATGGGCAAATTTTGTAGAAAAAAGAACACATTTTGTAGAAAAATAAGCAAAATTTGAAGAAAAATGAACAAATTTTGAAGAAAAATGAACAACTTTTATAGAAAAATGAACAACTTTTGTAGAAAAATGAACAAATTTTAAAGAAAAATGAACAAGCCTCAGCTGCACTTCCAACTCTCGCCGTCTTGTCTTGTAAACCTTTTCTTGTATTACACCCCATATTTCGTAACCTACCTACCGTAATTTAAATGTAGGATATTAAAGTTTTATTTATCCGCCCACTTTAATTTTTTTTAAAAGAAATTTGTTTAAAAAACTTTTTCCCCATTTTCAAACTCACTCGAACAATTTAATACCTAATCGATTTTAATAATCCCTTATAAAAGCAATTACGGTATACCTATACCGCATACTGTTGAAGAAAGGGGGGAAAAAAAAACTCCCAACGATCTTTCCATCATTATTTACATAAACGTAGGACATTAAATTCCAAATTGAATACACAGTATCCATTATAATATCCACGAGATTTTTGCGTTCCTCTATCTCTCTTTCCTATCTACAATATAATAATGTTAGCATATTTTCGGAAATGAACTGGATATGTTTGAAAACGTGATACTCGAAGCTCCCCTTAAGAACCCCCCCCCCCCTTTTATACCGTAAGAAAGTCTCCACCCTCTCTCCCCGCGCGTGCAAATACATCGTCTGCTAAACCCTCTCTTTCTCCATCACTCTGTTTCTCTTCGTTCGGAATCGCATTTCGCTTTGACTATGTTAAATAATTTGTATGAAGATAGTGCGCGGAGGAGAGAGATGGGGAAAGCAGATGGAAACGGATCACGTGACCACATCGTTCGGCAAAATCAAATTGCAATTTAATGCGTTCCACGTACAAAAAAAAAATTATTTTTTTTTTAAAGAAAAAAATGATAGAAATAGAGCTTTTCTCTGCTTCTCTCTTTAATCTGTACCGTACTTTAAAACTGCGCTTTCAGACACAAAAACAACGTAACGTTTTTGAAGAGCCGTGCGACTAATCTTTGAATTAATAATGGACGTTCAAATATACTGTATTGAACAAAGCGGAAGTTAAAATCTAAAACACCGCTTTAAAAAATTAACTCGTATCATCGATTTTTTTTTTAACCTTAAATTCTCATTAAAATAACGCGAAATACACTGGAAATAGTAGAGAACAATATCTTCCACATTAGCATGGCATCCTATGATAAATAGTGCCTCGTTTGGCCTCCTTGACTTTGGGCTACACAAATAACACTAAAAAGTTCACTATTTTTGTTAAATATTTTGCAATTTTTTCTAAAAATTTTCCTATTTTTTCTAAAAACTTTCCTATTTTTTCTAAAAATTTTCCTATTTTTTCTAAAAATTTTCCTATTTTTTCTAAATATTTCGCTAATTTTCTTAAAAATATCATTTAATAAAAGTTCTAACTTCTGAAGTCTAATAATAGGGTTCCGCCTAGGGTCTCCCCAGATGATTTGGTCCTGATGGTAAAACGATTTATTTTTATGTTTTCAATAGGCAATTGCATTTATTCAAATGAAAAGAGACGTGATCTGAATTACTGATTAGGCCATTCGTAATGAAGAAATAATAATAAAAAAAAGCGTTCTTAATTATCTTTAGCTTTTAGCATTAATTATCTCCAGGTCTTAACTAGAATTATTGCCTTTGAACATTACCGTCGTTAGCGAACAATCTTTTTTCTTAAGATGATAAACAAGAAAAAAAAATTTATTTTTAACTATTTAATTTCAATTTGAAATTTAAATGAGTCAAAATTTAAAACAAAAAAATTTGTAAAAAATAAAAATCAATAAAATAAAATACAAATAATACGGTATTTTTATTTGCGGGGTGCACTTTTTCTACGTACACCGTGGATAAAATTTCTCAAACAAATAGTAAAACAATATTCAATTTTAGATTAGTTAAAATGACAAAAAAATAAATAAATAAATAAATAAAATTATATTTTTAAGAAAATGATATTTGTCATCCAATATCTCAAAGTAAATGAAATTGCCGCAACCAATCTGAGAAAATCTCTCTCGTCCTCCCACACACAAAAACAAAATCTCAAACCGTAAAAATATACTTTCTCATCAACAATAAAAAAAAAAAAAAAAAAACTTAGAAAATCCGAAACCTGAACTTTTGACAAAAACAAAACAAATTTATTTGAAACGATTATGTTTCTATTTATAATCATTTCTATATTGCAAAAAAGTTTCGAATAACATCAAAAAAATCAATAATTTAGAGTACGAAAAAAAAAACCCGGTTTTCTGTTTACAAACCGGTTTTAAACTACCGAAATTTTCAAATCACTTCCAAAACATCTCAAACAATAAACCCCAATTAAATAATAAAAAAATAATATCGGAGTATAATATTAACAAAATGTTAAAGCACGAAACTTATAAAAACGACATTAAGATGAAAGTAAGCCTAATCGCCGCTTGGAGCATCCAACGCTATATAAAAATATACGGTACCGGTACGTACGGTAGTAGTGAAGAATTTGCGAAAGAGAAAAGCGCGGGTAGTAAAATTGCTCTTCAGACATTTTAAAGATCTGTCGATGATTCGGGCGCCGACTGAGGTGAAAGCCCACCCACGCGTCTCTCACCAGCAGACGCCAAAAAAAAAAAAAAAAAAAAAAAATTATAAATCGTAACGTAATTTCCGGTCTGTATATTCATCTTTTCGCTGGCGTTAATCGATCAAACTGGAGTGAGGCGTAAGAGGGAGATAAAAATAGTACAGGGTGTTTCTGAAACCCACCGTAGAAACTTTCTCCAAAAACGTGATGCGAATCGATAGAAACGATGCAAAGTGAATAATATTTTCTAATAGGAAAGTACATGTAAATGTGGAAAATATGTTTCCCAACTATCGTTTTCTACAGCTAAATTTCCGGTTTGTACTTATACTGTAAATGTGCGTCTCAATTATTATTGAAATTTCAAGTAATCGTAAATTACGTATAGTACCGGTATTTTACAATTTTGATGACGCAAAGCGAAGTCTAGCAATAATAATTGGACAATACTGTAATTAAAAGCGAAATTATGCAAAACGAGCCCTGGTTGCGAGTAATAGAAATGGCGCAAAAAGCAAAAACACTGCTGGACGATGCAACTCGAGGTCTGGTAATACAGTAAAACCCGGATTTAACGCTCTTCAAGGGATCGCATGAAATTAGCGTTAAATGCGGGAAAGCGTTATAGCCGGAAATTTTTTTTTTTTTTTTTCAAAATTTTTACAAAACATTTTATTTTTTTATTTTAAAACGCTTAATTAATGCAACACATGTGTTGAAACATGCATTCAATGGTTTTTATTAAGATTTTATAGATGCAATACATTAATTATTATTGGTTTTTATGTCTGGTAGAAAGTGTAGAGTACAGAATTTTTTTTTTTACTAGTGAGTTTGCGCAAAACCTCTCGTTACCTTATTTTGCTCGTTACCTAAAGTTTGTGATGCGGCATCCGCTTTTTAAAAGTGTTGAAATTTTTAAGCTAAGGGATGAAGAGAACCAATCACAGCTCACACTGTTGAAATCCTTCACACCCACAAGACTTTCTCAAAAATAATTATTGTCATGTGTCATTTGTTTTTAATTTTACCTAGGGTGAAAAATTAAACTTTGTAGTAATGTTAGTCAAAATATAATAAAGTTGAGGTCATTGCACTTCAATTCGACAAAATTAACCGCACTGGGACCCACGACTCTATAGTAGAAAAATCAACAGTTAACATAAGGATTTAAATTCGCGCAATAACATTTTTTGCTCATTTCCAATTACCTTAAAAATGAGGTCAAAATGACATCACAGATATAAAGGAGTATTGTAAGGAGGTGCTGCGCAAACTCACTACTTGTAATTTTAGCACCCTACGCTATTGTTTTAAATGTGTAAACAGTTTTCCCTTTAAAAGCGGTTATTGTTTCAAAGAAGGTTTTTTGAGCTAAATTTTTTTTACCTTTCATTTCTCAGAGCGTTATAACCAAACATAAAATACAGCTTTTTCTTCTCAAGGGACCAAAAAATATAGCGCTAAATGCGGGATAGCGTTATATCCAAGCGCGTTTTAAGCGGGTTTTTTTAACATTAATTCCAATGGGGTTGCCAAGGGACCGGAGAAAAAGCGCGCAAAAAGCGGGATAGCGCTATATCCGGGAGCGTTGTATACGAGTTTTACTGTAATAATAATTAGGTAATGACGCAAAAACAAAAACGATGCAAAACGAGACCTGGTTGTCAATTTAGCGGAATATAGCGATAGAAATTATGCAAAAAGTAAAAATACGTTGACGCAAAGCGAGACCAATTACATATTATGTAATGGTGCAAAACGAGGCCTAGTGCCCTTCTAACGAAATGCAGTACGATAGTAAAAATGATGCAAAAAGTACAAATTTAACGATGCAAAGCGAAGTCAGATGATAATAATAATTAGGCAGTAATGCAAAACGAGGTCTAGGTGTCACTGCAACGGAATTTTGCCGCACAAGATAATAAATGGCGAAATAATGCCAAAGCGAAATGTTGCTAAACGAAGCCTAGGTGCGAATCTAGCGGAAATTTGCTTTTAGAGGTAATGCAAAAAGCAAAATGATGCAAAACGACGCCCGAGTGTAACTCTAGTGGAATCTAGCCGTAAAAATGATGCAAAAATATGATAATGCAAAACGAGTTCTGACAATAATTATCGAGCAGTGATGCAAAACGAAACCTAGATGAAAATCCAGCGGTAGAAATAATGCAAAAACATGACGATGCAACGCGAAGTCTGCTGCTAAACGAGGCCTGGGTGTGAATCTAACAAAATTTTGTATTAAAGATGATGCAAAAAGCAAAATAATGCAAAACGAGACCTGGATGTGAGCAATAGAAATGATGCAAAAAACATAAAATGTGAAGATGCAACGCGAGGTCCGGTAACAATTCAAAAACTAAAAATTAATGCAAAACGAGGTTTGAATATTCTTGTTGCATAAAAAAATTTTACTTAATCTTGTATAAAAAAAAAAAAAGTTGCAATCCCGTTTAGTAAATCCAGGCCAAAAACGAGATTAACGGAGGATTAAGAACTCCCGCGACGACCAAATATATCCCTTTTTATCCCGTGACAGTGTGCTAACGAGGATTGGACGTGAGGCGGAAGCTGACGACAAGAGTTTGGAAGGTGTCGACGTGATGAGCGAGAGAGAGAGAGAAGGATTTACTTATCGCGTCTTTACAAATCTCACTTAAGACGTTGTTGTTTCGGTGAAGAAAATGTGCGAAACGGAAGACAAAGATTTACAAACAAATGTTTACGCGGAGAAGCCAAAAAGAAAATAGACGAAGGAGGAGGGAAAAAAATGAAAACAATACGCAGCGACACCTACTTCCGCGCCCATCTCCCTCACTCCTCCCTTTGCATTGCATTGACAGGGACTGAGATTGAATAAATTCCCAGCGTTATTGTGTTTAGAGTTGGGGGATTTTTTTTTTCTAATAATATTCTCCGGCAGGTGGCGCCGCTTATTGCTTTCTATTTACTACCCCGCAGGTGAATGCGGAATGTTGCTATAATGGCGAAAGAGATAGAGAGCGAGTGGGAGAGAGAGAGAGGAATAACGATAAGTGCAGTTTGATTTTCTTTTTAATGCACTTTTTTTTTTCTTACCTTTTCTAAAGAAAAAATTTTTTTTTTGGTAAATGGCGGTTTTAAAGCATGAAAAGGGCGTTTGAAAAGAAATGAGTTTCGGAATTTGATTTAGTCGGCCTACTTCCGGATCCCCAGCTTATGCAAATATATAATAAAATTCTAGGGAATGGTTTTCCAACAGAATGGATTAATTTATTACAAAAATAATGGTTATATTTCTTAATAAAAAATTATGGTTAATTTGCTTAGAAAATCAAGTCAATTTTCGGGAGAAATTAGGTAATTCTCATAAAAAAAAAAATAATAGTAAATTTTCTTTGAAAAAATGCTTAATTTTTTTTTTTTTATAAAAAATAAGCTTAGTTAATTACCAAAAAAAAAATATTTAAATTTCTTAAAAAATAAGTAATTTCTCTTAAAAAAAAACTTGTTAATTTTCATAGTTAATTTTCCTTAAAAATATAATTAATTTTTCTAAAAAAAAAAAACGTAGTTAATTTTTATTAAAAAAAAAAAAAAAATAGAAAATTTTACTTAAAAATATACTTAATTTTTCTAAAATAAAAATTTATTTTTCATAAAAAAAATTATTAATTTTCCTTAAAAAAATAGTTAATTTTCCTTAAAAATACAATTAATTATTCTAAAAAAAAGGTTAATTTTCCTTAAAAATATACAGTAGTTAATTTTCTCTTTAAAAAACTTGTTAATTATCTCTTAAAAAAAACTTGTTAATTATCCTTAAAAAAAACTTGTTAATTATCCTAAAAAAAACTAGTTAAATTTTTCAAAAAAATATAATTTTCCTTACAAAAAAATGGTCAATTTTTCTTTAAAAAAAAAAGTTAATTATCCTAAATAAATCTGCCGGTTGTTATATTTTTCAAAAAAATAAATAAATTGTTTATTTTCCTTAAAATATAATTAATTTTTCGAAAAAAAAAATAGCTAACGTAACGTTTCGAAAAAATTTTTTCTTAAAAAGCAACCAATATAATTTTATCCTGGTTTATTCCGATAAACAATTTTTTGCTTTGAATGCATTACAATATTTTTACCATAGAAAAATGATATCGCGGGACTTTTCTTCTACATTAACACGATTCCCAACTGGGAACTGCATTCCGCTTTGAATCCTGTTCCCCCCCACTCAGTTAGATTCAAAGCCAGGTAAGATTCGTAACTGGTTGACCGTTGCCTAGGCGACGGGGATAAACGAGTTTTAATCGAATTAAGCAAAGTGATTGTTGTTAGGGAAGAAGCGATTGAAGCCGGCGTAATCCGAGCGGCCAAGTTAATTCGTACCGATCGAAGGAATGAAGGAAAGAGTTCTAATTAGGAAAAAGGTCTCAGGTGCCCTAACCCAAAGACGGAAGTGAACCCCCCCTCTCCCCCAGCCATATCAAAAACAGTCATAAAACAAAAAGTGCGAAAGAGAAAGAGAGAGAAAAAAACCGGTCATCAATTATTAAGCTAAATGAGCATCGCTCAAACAGATGAAGAGCACGTGACTCCAGCACGAGCAGTGTGCACGAGCCCAAGGAAAGAAACAACCCCCCCCCACACCCCAACCCTCTTTAACCCCTCCTCAACCGTTAATATTATATAAGTAATAATAATCCGTTTTTGCTTCTGACGAATATTGACCAAAGTTGTGATGCGCTTAATTTGCAGACAGGAGAGGATTTAAGACAATTACCACTTCGAGGCCTAATTAATTTTTGCCCCCCTACAATGGGTCCAAATGGAAGCCTAGGGTCCAAAGTTATATCCATTTAAAACTTACAAGCAAAAATGTAAAAAAAGATGCTGCCCCTGAATAACGCTATGAGATTACATAATAGCAAGCTGTACCGCAATGTCTTGCTGCTATGCCGCGCAGTGAATTTACGCTTAACTCAACGCATTAGCAAGGGGCAGCATGTTAAATCTTCTTTAAATTTTTAATGGATATAAATTTGGACTCTAGGTTCTTTGATAAAAAATGTTTATTTCAATTCACTCTAACAGCAGTTTGAATTTGCACCACGAGTTCATTTAAAGACCATCGAGCACCATGATTTTGTAAGCCTGCGCCTGAGTGCAGTTAAATATGTAGAGTTAAAAATACTGGATTACAATTATTTCTAGTAATTCGATTCTAGTTTAAAAAAATTAACATTTAACCAGAAGATTTCAATTTTGATACTGGCAACTTAAAATTAATCAATTTTTTTAATTAAAAAAAACCACTTTTAATTGATCTCGGTAGAGAGAATAATTATCACTGTAGTTAAATACGATGGCACTGAATGAAAATTTTATAAAAAAAAAAAATTACACTAAATAGCGAATAAAATTTGAATAAAAAAAAGTAAACAAAAATTTAAATTAAATTATTGTCAATAAAATGTTTGACTGAAATGACATTAAAAATCGACGAATAACACCCCAATTAGACTGAAAAAGCATAAATATTGGATGAAATTTGGACTCAATACTAAATTAAAATTAAGCGAAGTTTGACTACCGGTGATTGCATACTAAAAATCAACTAAGATCGCGCAAAAAATCAACAAAAAAAAATCACATTAAAAATCGATTATATAAAAAAATCGATAAAAACAAATCACGTCACAAAAAAAAAAACGAGTACAAAATTTAACTTAATAAATCAAAATAAAGCAAAATCTTTGACTACATTGTAATATCCCGATAAAATCGACTAATATCAATCGAATTAAAATCAATATCAAAAATCCCCCATGCGCTGAAGAAAAATCCGCTACGCACAAAAATTCTAAAAAAAAAAAAAATCCAACATTTTGACTAATAATAATTTAAGGAAAAAAATCTTCCACATAACAACGCAAATTATTCATTGAATATTATCGACCAATTAAGAGCGTCGACCACAATTTCAAAACCAGGTAAATAACAGTTTTCGCCGCTAAATTAATGAGCCAAAAATAATAATAATAATAAAAAAAAAAAGAATTGTAAAACTCACCACGTCAATCAGCTGAGACAATTTGATTTTGATGTGCACGGTGAGCGCGTCGCTGTTGTTGACCACCGGCCGGACCAGTTTATTATAATTGCTGAGCAGGTCGTCGTACAGTCGTTTGGCGTCCGGATTCCCGCGCACCCCTCGTACTCCAGGGATCCACACCACGGCCAGCACCACCACCGCCAGCACCCACCCCCACCTCAACATGGTCACTCACGCTTCCGGTACGATCCCCCGCATAACACTCGTCGTCCAAAGTGGCGGGAAGATAACTCGCTCTGCGAATGGCGTTGTTTACGCGGAGAACGCCGAGCGCACACTGCTTCCTCCTCCCGGCGCACAAACACCACACGCGCGGCTCACGTCGACAGAGCCACCTAGCGAGGGAAAACGAGCAGAGATAAGGACCACACCGAAAGCAAAGGTATGCGTCGGCTGCGTTCCAAAGAAGAGGAGGATACCTGGCCCCAGGGTAATTACAGCCGCGAGGGGCTTTCCAAAAGTAAATGTGGCATTTGAATGACACTTATTAGGTGGACCTAATAAATGGGTAATAATAATTATTTTTATTAAAAATTTATTACGCTATTTAAAACGAGTTTTAATGCAAACAAAATACCACAATTATTCGGTTTGACGAGGAATCTTTCGGATAAATCTTTGTCCATTTCCAAAGTTGTCAAAGTCCAGAAATCCTAATTTTAACAAAAAAAAAAAAAAAAAAAAAATTAGAATTATTTTAAATTTTAATTACAGTGTAATAATTAAACAAGACAAATTTAAATATGCATTTTATGATTACGATAATGTATACACTGCGCGACAAAAGTACATGTACTTACTTACACGCTCAGAAAAAAAATTGTGTAAAAATTATCGCAATAAAATTAATTATTTTTTTCAAAAATATTTTTATTCTGTGATTTATTGTAATTTATGTAAAAAAACAATTGCTAAATATTATTCGTAAAAATGTACTTCGCCCTTGTATTATATTGTATAGGAATTTTAAGCTGGGGATTCTTGACGTGTTGCAAGATAAAAATTCCTCTAGTAAAAATTATTTGTCTAGATTTTTTTTTTTTTTAATTTATGGCGCGTCATGTTCCCATATATTATGGCAGTCATGATACCATAAATAAGGCAACTTTAGTCCATAACCATAACACTGTCATCTACATGTTAAACTTCATTCAAACATCAGAAGTGATTTTCTTTCCGACTACTCGTGCTTTTACACCAGAATTATGGAAAAAAAATTCATGGTGCCATGACTGCTATAACATATGGGAACATGATGCGCCATAGATTAAAAAACATTTACCAAAATAATTATTTTTTGCTTGAGAAATGCTTATCTCGCAACATGTCAACAATCTCCCTAGCTTAAAATCCCTACACACAGTATTATTCAAAGGCTGAGTACCCTACATTTTTATGTCGTCATATTTTTAATATTTAGGTACCGGTACCAATTTTTTTTTTTTTTTTTTTGCATACATTAAAATGAATGCATATTTCACAGACTAAAAATATTTTGGGGTGAAATAATTCATTTTTTTTTTTTGGGCCCTTCTTAAACTATTTTTTGGGATGTGCGCAAATACATTATCTACCCACTGTGCAATTATTAAAAGTGCAATAATTTTAATCTCAGAAAAATAATTTCGCCAATTACGATGTATTTTCCCCTATTTTTACATAACCGCGCTTATAAAATCAGCATACACTGTACGATCCTTCTTAATAAAAATCGCCATTAAATTTAATTGATAAGGAAGAGAACGTGAGCGGAAGAATATACTGTACAGTATGTAATTGTGCTTTTTCTTAGTCCTAATCTCGACCTTCCATCCAACAAATTATACGCTCGACAACACAACCGGAAGTACACATTCTTGACTGTCGATTGCGCTTCCGTTAAGCCCAATCATCGTCGTAGAATGTTTATCGTGCGTTTTCTCCGCTTAGTAAAATCCCCAAAAATCTGGCTTTGTATTTGAAACACCGGGTTCATCGTTGAGAATTACTATAACCTTTGACATTTAATTGCGAGCATACAGGGGCGCTCAAAATTCTCACGCTTTACTCTTAAAATCCCTGATTCTCAAAATTGACTATACTCTAGAACCGCTTAGCGAAATCCGCTCCTCCTTATTAATTTCTATTAATGAACACCTACATTTTCCAACTTGTTGATATTGCATTTAAATTTCGTAAAAAAAAATATTTATAAATTAAAGGGAAAAAAAATTTGTTTTAAAGGGGAGGTCGGGTGGAGATGGAAGCTGCGAAGATGTGGGATTTGGCGTCTTTTGGCGCGCGTCACTTATTTCAAAGATAATTACTCAGAGCCAAAAGAAAAAAGAAAAAAAAAAAAAGGAAGTGTGTGTCAAGTTTGAAACCGCGAAGCATCGCCATTTGCAAAAGGTTAACTCCTACACGCATCGCTCGACCTCACTTAATAAATGTCTTCCCAACCTAAGGGCCGCGGCACCACTTATTCAAAAAAAAGCTTATTTTTATCGTGAAATATGCCATTCGCGAAATTGTTTTAACTAATATTCAACTAAATTAATTAATTTGACTAATTAGAATAAATTAACTAAATTGTCACTTTTTTAAATTACCGAAACCGTATTGTAATTAAAATTGCATTGTTTTTTTTTTTTTTTTTAGAAAACTAATCACTTTTTAAAAAAATTTAATCACTTTTTTATTATTACTGTATTTATTTTATTTTTTAATAAATTTTTAATCTTTTTAAAGCAAAAAATTTATTATTTTTAATTTAAACTTAATTTAACATTTTTTTTATGCAAAATTTATTTGATTTTTTAAAAAAATAAATCATTTTTAATAATGCAATTTATAATTTGTTAACAGTTTTTTTTTATTACTCACTATTTTTTTTTTTTTGGAAAAAGTTTAAGACACATTTTTTAAAGCAAAATTTCAATTAAATTTTTTTTAAAGATAATTTCTAATCAATTTTTACATAAATTTCTATCAATAATTATTTTTTATACCGTAATAAAAATTTATCTGCCCTTTATAATTTTATCAATATTTTGATAACTTTTTAATAAAAAAAAAAAATAAGTTTTAATAATTTTTCCTCAGTAGTGCGCCGCATAAACGTTGCCTTACAATAACATTCCACGTTGTTGTTTGATGAAGAACGAAGGTCGAGCAGCTCAGCAGCAGTAGCCCAGACCAAACAAAAACAAATCGATCCAATTCCAATCTTTGCATCGTCAAAACTAATTAACGAAAACGTCGCTCCAAATAAATAATAACCATTCCTTATAAGTGCATTGCATATGCCAACCATTTTTTCTTCTTCTCAAAACCATCGATTATGGAATCAAATAAGCTTTAAAGCAAATGGGCGAAATTCGATCTTGCTGTAGGTGGATGAAATGGGGTGGGGGTTAGGGGATGGTGCATTTGGAAAACGTCTATTATCCAGCAAATTAAATGCACAAGTAATGTTGATTTAACGGTAAAGATAGCGCAGGTTGCTCGGCAATCGTCATCGCAGCAGCAGCAGCGCCACCTACTCCCGCCTACATCGCATCATAGGAAAACATCAACTCTCGCATTTTCAATTAACCAGCTTTCACTTCTGTAAATTCTCTACCACAACATGATTCAATATACAGGGTCTTCCGTAAAGAATAAGTCGGTTTCATGACGTAATATGTAATTAATTAATTAAATGCAATAAACAATTTCTAGAAATTATTAAGTTCAAGAAGTTTGATTTTCCAGAAATTGGTTGTGTAATAAATATACTTACATTAATAAAAAAATTTAATTACTAATTCAATTGGGTGCACTTTTTTTACGGACGCCGTGTAGGCTATTATTTTACTAATACAATACAGTACCGTATTATGTTTGTCATTTTTCTTTCTTTATTTATACGTGAAAAACACGGAAAAGCGAATTAAGCGAGTGTTAAATTTCATTTGGGTGTTGATTCGGCGTTGAAAGCAATCAGAGCATGAATTAATTAGGAAAATTCGGCGTAATTAAGATAGGAAAGGCCGAGAGAAAAGGAACGCTCATTTCCGGTCAACTGCGATTAAACCCGATGAAAGGAATAAGGCTTCGTAATCTCCAACACGTAAACACATTTTCCGCAACCTGACGTCACAAATAGCCTACTAAAGCAGTTAAGCGCGACAACATTCGCCGACGAAGTTTCCAAATTTTCTGGTTTTTATTTGGGAAATTTTCAGGCAACTCGTAAATCAAAAAAACGTTTAAAATTTTATATTAGACACTCTCTGTACGAGCATTTTGATTACTCCAGCTCGAGTAAAGAAAGAGCTATTCAGCTGAAGGAGGAAACTTTCAGCTCGAGTATAGAACTTTTCAGTTCAAGCAGAAGACTTTTCAGTTCAAACAGAAGACTTTTCAGTTCAAACAGAAGACTTTTATGCTTGAATCGAGTGCTTTTTAGTTCAAGCAGAGAGCTTTTCAGCTCAAGCAAAAAACTTTTTAGCTCAAACAGAGGACTTTTCAGCTCGAATAGAAACCTTTCAGCTCGCATAGAAAATATTCACCTTAAACAAAAAAAAAATTCAGTTTAAGCAAAAAAAATTCAGCTCAAATAGAAGACTTTTTAGCTCCAGCAGAGAACTTTTCAGCTCAAACAGAGGACTTTTCAGTTATAGTAGAGAGCCTTTAAGTTGGCGCAGAGAATATTCAGCTCAAGCAAAATATTTTTCAGCTCGAATAGAAACCTTTCAGTTCGAGCAGGAGCAGAAAATTTACAAATTCAGCAATAATTGTTAAAATAGCATTCCTCAGGACAAATGGTTGTGTCACACCCAGCAGGAGCATTGTAAGCGTTAAAATGTAGCTGAATGTTAATTCAGCAAAATTTTTCCGCTGAAAATTCGTTCAAAAATACAAGCTCAAGCTTTTTGAAACTGCGAATTAAGTAAACAACGTTAAAAGCGAAATTCCATCAATTCCAGTCAATAAGTTTTTATGGAACGAATGGCGTTGAATAAAACGCAGTTTAACGCAATGTTGAGCAACTGTTACGCCACATTTTCACAAGTAAAACTATATATTGTATTATAATTAAGGGCAAAAGAAAACAGTGTTGCCATCTTATATTCTGCACATACGGTATTTAAATACAGTATGTTGTTGCAGGCAAAGCTAGAATATAGGAAAAACCAGTTGAACCTAAGCAAAACCACTTTATCCTATTCTAAACTAGTTTTGCCTAGGGATAACTAGTTTTGCCTAGTCAGAACTGGTTCTCCCTAAAAAAACAGTTTTGCCTGCATCATAAACAGTAAACTTAGAAAATAAAAAAAAAAAGTGAAATATTAAATAAAGATAACAATTGAAATTACACGTGGAGAGTGGTGTTGAATTAATTAGTATAATTACCTCTCTCTCTCCCTATCTCTGTCTCTCATTTACTTTGAATGTGTCTGCCATATAAAGATTAATTAAGATTATGCAACGAACAAGCAAAAAAAAGCGACGTGATTTTTTTTTTTTATATAGCGAAAAAGGTTAATAATAAAAGAGCGAGCGAGGCACAGATGGCGCTCGGGCTCACACTCGATTGGCAAGATGGCGTCAGCTGGGGCTCAATCCAAATGACGTAAGAAAGAAAAACATCAACAACAAAGATGGCGCTAGTGGGTTGATTAGATTTTGGTAGGTGGAAAAGGTAACGTACGCTTCCAAACGCCAATTACACTCACTTCGGCACTCGATTATCTCTCCACACTTGATCAAACGCCGGTACGCGGACCCACTACATGTACTAGGTTTACAGGAAGAGCTTTTGAAACAGGTTTCACTCGATGAAACTAGTTTCGCATTTTGGCAAATTCTAAAAATTTCACAAAAACTCTCAAAATTCTATAAAAAAAAAAAAAATCTAAAAATTATTAAATTTTTTAGCCACAAAATGTTTGTCAAAATTTAATATTAACAGCGATTTAATAATTTAGCGTTCACAAAAAAATTCAATTAATTTATTTTAAAAATTTCATAATTTTTATTTTAAAAATTTCATAATTTTTATTTTAAAAATTTCATAATTTTTATTTTAAAAATTTCATAATTTTTATTTTAAAAATTTCATAATTTTTATTTTAAAAATTTCATAATTTTTATTTTAAAAATTTCATAATTTTTATTTT
>JAQGAZ010002185.1:0-19893 GCA_034692225.1 Polydesmus complanatus
AAAGGCCCTCTTTTCTGGAAAATGGAGACAGGGGGAGCGACCGCTCCCCCTGCACCCCCCCTAGCTACGCCACTGTACTGTACATGTACATGTATTCTGTTTCAATTGAGTTCGTTACGAGTTTAATACAGTTGATAGATCTATAAAATAAAACGTTAAAAAATATGAATGCATGTACACTTTTATTCGACGCCATAAAATTATTAACGCTATTTTCACATGCTAAAAAAAAATATATATATATATACTGTATATAGAAAAAATGTGGAATAATATTTCTTGACTTTTTCAAATAAGGAAAACCTAATCAATTTGTTTCACTTAAAAAATAATTGCGTTTGATGGACGTAATCGGTTATTAACAATAACGTTGACGCGTGTTAAAGAGTGGGGGGGGAGGGGGAAGGGGAGGCGACCGACATACAGCAAAACTAGCTGAGTAAATGAGTTAAAAGCTGTCTGTTTGACGCTGCCGAATTTAATTACGCCCGCTAAGCCATCAACAATTCGGGCGAAAGCGCGCGTTTCCAAAAATTGACAAAAAAAAAAAAAAAGTGAAGAGATATAAAAGTGAGTTGAAGCATAATCATCGTTTCGAAAATTTGAACCTTGCGTCGAGGTTAAAGGTCGCAGCTTTTCTTTAATACCTCCGAAAGTATTTTTCTTCCAACGTCAGCGCCATTTCGGAGGATTTTTATATCAAAGAAAAAGCGTTAAAGATTTTTAAGCGAGAGACTTTATGAGATGGGCGGGAGTCGGTGCGCGGGTGGTTCGAATGCGAAAAAAGTGAAGAAGACAATGGATGAGCAGGTTTTAAGCTTGATCTGCAATAAAGATATGACGCCTTACATATAAAAAGCATCTCGGGTGGGTGGTGCGGTGACACGCGTACACGGTATATAAAAAAAAAATAAAATAAGGTAGGGAAGGAATTTAGGAAAAGAAGACGTATTTAAGATGCGAGTGAAAGAAAAAGTGAGAGTGGAAAAGAAAAACAAAATATGGAGGAAAAGAGGTTAAAAGGGCGGAAACGAAAACGTTTTTACTAAAAAGTTTCGTTGAAACATATTTGAAATTTTCGCATCAACTGCCAAAAAAAAAACTTGTGTTAGCACCGCTGTTGGAAGGGGTGGGGGGGGGGGGGAAAGAGAAATAAAATTAGGCACGAGGTAGCGCTTTCTTTTTTTTTTTACTATACAAAGCTATAAAATCCGTATAACTTAAATATTAAAATGTAAATTTTGTGTGTGTGTGGATAAAAATGCAGTTTACTCGCGTTTTCTTTCCTTACGATTTACTTTGCTTCCATATTTTATTTCATTTTCATGGCCATTATTTGATTCTTTTTTTATGTTCTCAATGAAATTGTATTTTATTTCAAAAACGAAAACAACGGGTAGTTCTATAAAACTAATTCTACAAAATGATGGAATAAAAAAAGATGAAAGATATCTTTCATGGGTAATATAATTGGGTAGGAAAATAATTGGTTAAAAAAAAATGAAATCTCGAGATGAAATCTACTCAATTATAAGTACAAAACTATCAATTTTTTTTTAATATAACAATACCGGTAATAAAAAATATGTAGGCCTACAGTTAAGTCCTCAATTTGTACAAGTTCTAAGTACAAAAAAAAATCGATTTTTTTGAAACCTATGTTTTCATTTAATAAAAATGTAGCTAAACTTGTTGCTAATTAATCCTTTTCCGGTTAAAATACACGTCATTATTAAATAATGTAGCCTATAGTAGTCGGTCTTTTCTTTTTCCTTTTTCTTTCTTTTTTTTTTTAATAAAAGTTGCAAAATCAATCTAGTAGTTATTGATTTTATTAACAATGTGCAACCGTAAATGCGTGTAACACCTTCATTGATCGTTTCTTTAGAGACAATGAACTTTTATGTGTTTATCATGAAACTGTTGTTTCAAATATCAATAAAAAAAATATGTTAAAATCGCATATGCATGCAACCGGTAGATTGCTAGACAGCGCTCCGCATGCTGAAATAGAAATTGAACACATCAATACAGTACTAAATCGATACATGGCGTACTTTTACACACGGTAAAAATTTAATATTTTTCAATTGGGTATTATTTACCGGCAATTTTGTTTAACGCTACAAACAAAATTGCGCAGCAAACTCGTCAAAAAAAATTTTTAGAATGCATAAACAGTAAATACTGTAAGTTATATTATTTAGGTGAATAAATCATATCAATTACTGTAAACGACAGTTCTATCACGAAAATAAAATTTTCTCAAATTGAGCTTAATACAAAGCCTGCAAGAAAAATACCGCGACTGTTTTAAGGAAATGTTGTATTTATTACAAAGGTTCAAAGGAAATTATATTCAAAGCAACAGTATTAGAACTCTTAAAGTGAAACCATGCACATTTAGTCATTTAGCATAACTTTTGAATACAGTATTGACGCCAGTGCCCAAAAAGAGACCTTTCAGATTAATTTTCAATTGAGGGTCATTAAGCAACAAAAAACCTCAAAACCTAAAGTTTTGCCTTAGACAACAATGAGAAAATGATGACCGAAAAAATGCACATGATTCCACTTTTTTTAAGGTTCAAGAACTATTACTAAGAGTAGGAATGATGTTCTCCTTTGGTGAGTAACTTCGACCATATTCAAAATTCGATTAAGTTTCGGCATACAGTATTCTATTAACTTTAATGTACTGTATATCGTAACATCAGGTAAAATGCTAATTTAGTATTCATAATGAACGATATACTCGTACAGTATTTCTGAAAGCGTTTTAAGTAGGCAAAAGTAACAAAATGTTAATGTCGCCATTTCAGCATCTATGTTTATAATTAGGACGTAAGCGAAATAAAAATTGCGGAAAGCCCCTGCGGAAAGTGATGAAATTTACGAGACGTGCGGTTGGAATAATGGTCGTTCGGTCGTTCAAGCTGGTTGACCCGAGCGTGATAATCAAACGGTTATTGGAGGTAATTAATCTCGTTAATTAATTATCACTCTCGCGCGGAAATTGCGCCATGTACATTGAGGGCGGTGATAATTTTCGCCGAATAGCTTTGACCCACGTTATTAGAAATAAAAGGGGGGGGGGGGGGAAAGGACTGGGCATGTGCGAGAAAGATTGAAAGAAATGGAATTATTTTTCTATTCGACACAAACAATAAAAGAAAAAAAAATAATTTTGCGGGAGTCGATGATCGACGTGTAGCGTTCACGAGACGCCAGATGAAAAAGAATGTGACTCGCTAGGATCAACAGGTTGAGTAACGCTTTTATATTATTTTTCTTTCTTTCTACAGTATCTCCATATTCATCGAAATTAGCCGAGCGGAATAAATCTCCTTTCTTTTTCTTATTCTGTTTATCTTTCAAGTAGCAAAAACCTCTCGTTTCATCATTCCTTTTCTCTCATTCCATGCACGTTCCACGTTTACCACCGCAGCCTTTTTAAGACTCCTTCAGTCCATGAGAAGAGCTCTTCTTCACTCTACTGGACACTCACTTGACGGACACAAACTCTTCTCCGCCACGTAAACGGCCATCGACCAATATAATTATTATTTAAGGCGCCTAGCTTCAAAGTGATCCAAGTCATAGTTTTGAAAGAATCAACAATAAAGTTCATTAGTTAAATTTATTGTAAACTGCAAAAATAAACATTACTTTAAAAGAAACTGCACCAGATTGACTTAAAAAAAGGTCGGGTTTGCCAAATTTTAAATGCATTTTTAAGTTTAGAAATAGATTTTTAAAAAGTGTTTATAGAATTGATCCACTTTTTGAAGGGAAAAAATGGACTTAGGCCACTTTGGAACTGGGCGCCGCATTTGTTTCCAAAATATTTTTTTTGTTTATTCTGGTCGAAAATCTTTGCGGAGAAACGATAAGCACGAAACGAAATTATCGCTTCTCCTCGGAACGTAAACACCAGTACCGTACGTGTATACGATAATTAATAACAATTTTGAAAAGCTCAAACTGCTCGAGTCTTATAGCTTAAAATAAGATTAACGCGATTTCACCGCTATTAGTGGCGTCTTAAGATAATCACCGCGCCTCTTAAAATATCTCTAGGATCTTGATGTTTGACTCGGAGGCCATTCACACACGCGTACGCGTAAAACGTGACGTAATACGTAAATACAGGGAGGATTCATAAAAGTGTACTTGCAAAGACGTGTAATGAAGGTAGAATTACTAAATTTGCCCGCAAATATGACAATAATGAATCTCGTTATAATGCTGTAGATTCTCGTTAAGAATTTGTTGCGAGGTACGTTATAATTCGAAGCACAACCTTCTACAACACCTCATTCTAGTTAAAACTTGATGTTTTCGGTAATTTTCATAAATTAAAGCTATTGTAGGAGTCAACATATCATTTAGTCAAACTTTTTCCTCTGTTTAATGAGTACAAAAGCAGTAAAGCACCAAGGTAACAAATAAAAACGATGTTGGCCAGAAATATTTGTAGCCAAATATTTGACATTCAAAAAGATTTATGCCACTTTAGAATGAGCCGCCTCATATAGACCACATTTTAAAATACTTCATATAGACTGCACTTTAAAATACAGTATCGTAAATCAATTCTGTAAAAATTAATTAATTATATTGATATTTAAATACTGGAATTCTTTAGAAAAGAATATTTTATTTTTTTTAAGTTACGGTATATAAATTATTCCAACAACTCGTCAATAAAACAAATTTTATTCTAGTGTAAATCTAAAAGTCTACATTTGATAAGCCCCTACAGAATGTACGCTCCTCCAAAGATAAACAAACTTTCCTAAATTTTCCATTTTTTTTATTATTATTATTATTATTATATATTCTATTTATTCTTTCCTCGAAGAAGTTTGTGCGAAAGCCGCACTCGAACATTTTTATGAAAAGTCATCAATGTCAAAAAATACTAGTTTTATTTTTTTTGTGCGGTTGAAGGGTGGGAGGGTGACGTTGGATGATAGATGTCAGACGTAAGATATGTTGTCATACTCCAAATAGTTGTAAAAGGAAAAGTGCACACTTATGTGAAGACCTCTCTCGCAACGATGTGCGCTGGAGAACCCAGTCAAGAAAAAGATGCAACGAAACGTGTCAACGTTCTATTTTTCGTGCTTTAACATCTTAAACACACTGAAATACACTTGGGTTACATTGAAGAAAAAAGAAAAAAAAAACGCGACGGTAAAGCGCCAACGACCGTCGATTTTACGAACAATGCGAGCAGATTAAGAGAAGGTTTACAGCTAACGCACTTTGTCGGCAAATTAAATGTAAATCCGAGGATAGATGGCGTTTGATGTACGTTTACAGCCTCATAACTAACGCCCTTGTCAAATTTAATTAAAAAAAAAAAAAAAGCTTCAAATTTGTATCGACTGAAAATGTTATTCACTGAACTGAAAACTCGTTAATGGAAAAAATGGTCATTCAAAATAAATGGGATATTTCAATGAATTAAAAGCTATAAATGATTAAACACTATTTGTATTGTTATTATTTAATCATTTGAAATATGTTCAGTAGAATTCCTGAACGTAGTTTTTTTTTTTTTTTTAACAATTTAATTTTTAAAATTTTATTGTGCCTGGGAGGCATCTTTATCCTTGAATTGAAAATTGATTTACATCATCAATAATTATTGATTTAAAGCATTTAACGGGAGTGGGTTTTAAATTGAATTTTATTATTTAAAAAATTATTATTTTTATGCTTCTAAAATTGTGGTAGTTTTCTGTTTAAACATTTTTTAACTATTTATTTTGTAGAAAATATCGTTAAAATAAATACCAAAAAATGCCTTGAATTCTTTAGCGAAATCCAAAATTAAGAGAAATCTAACCTCGCAACGACAAATTAAATATACCGGTACATAATTATAGGCTACACAAAAAAAAAAGAAATAAAAAGTTTCTAAGACTAATTTAGAGCAAATAAGCTGAGTTTAGAAAATGTAATCCACAATAGATTAAAATACACCCATAAAAAATAGATAAATAAAAAAAAGTAAATGAAATTAGAAAAAAAAGTTTATTTAGCACAGTTGTAGCCTACACGGAAAACGCGCCCTTTAGGTGCCCGAGGGGATAAATTTGAATGTAAAGTTAGCGAGTGAGATTATTTCTCCCGCTATTTATTACGGCTAAAAAATTATTGTCTTTCCGAGATAACCGAGTAAAAATGTCATTGTTACCGGTACAAAAGCAGAATAAGGACTGGCGTCGTGTTATGATTACATTTTAACGGCCATCAGTAGGCATCTCAACCAAAAGCAATGACTCAGCCGATTTTATCAGCATCCAATCCGAAAACTTCATTTATCTCTCGGTAATAACAACGTAAATAAATAATAAAAAAAATATAACACAAAAGAAGAAGCGAATAAATAAATAAATAAAAAAAAAATAGAAGAGAAATGCGAGAGAGCGCGAGCGAGAGATAGACTGAGAAGCAAATTTGACGAGATAAAAATGCATATCCAACGAAGATGATAAAATTAAGTTTTGCTGCCGCGAATTCTAGTGGTATAGCGGAGAAAAAAAAAAGCAGTGATATTTGAATATTAGAGAGTTAAGTTAAAAGTCACGTGCATTATTTTGATCTTCCCCCAGTTTTATTATTATTATTTTTTTTAATTTAATTTTGGTATTTGATGGGAAATGATTAATAAATTAGAAGCGCATTAAAAGACGAATGAGTAAAAAACTACACGTAGGGTGGGGGGCGATGTAGGTGGCGTTTATTTTTTAATTTGACTGGAAACGAAAAGTTTAATTAACCACAGGTGCTGACGACAGCGCTTTTAATTAATTAAATTTTGGAGGACGATGATATGCAAAAAAGAAAGTAAAAATATCATACTGTATACGACGATGATGGCGACGTAGTTATCCACGTCATCACTATCGCTTTCAGCCGTGAAACTACGAAACCAAAAATTTTTTTTTTTTTTTTGTTTTTTAAGTTGCGTGTTTTGTTTTTTTTTAATGAAGAACGTGTTGTAATAAGGGCACTATTCTTTATCTAGTAAAGAACCCGGAAAACGTTTTATGGTTACAAGAAAAATTTTAACCGTAAAAAAATAAAAATTGTCATTTAATTTCTGAAAATCTCAATTTTAATTTTTTTTTAAAAAAATATATAAAGAAAAGCAAAACAAGATTTTTCTCTCTTTCTTTTCATTAATTTATTTAATAGAGATGTCGCGATGTGCTCGAAAGAGAAATGACGTCTGATATAGTTGGTAAAGTCACCGCAACTCGTACTGGAAAGTTGGAAACGATTTCAGCGGAAGACATTTTTGTCTGACCGTGTTAAACATCTTCTAATTTATGATGAAATCCATCTTCAGTCAAAGCGAGGAACACGACAGAGCAAGTCAAAGAGCCGAGCTAGCGATCATAAAGTGCGCAAACTAACAACAAATTTAAAAAGAAAAAAAAAAACAGTTTATTTTTGTTTATATCAGAAAAATATTCTTTCCCAATTTTGTTGAATCCACATCAATTTAAAATACCACAAACTTAAATCTTATCAACTTCAGACAAAAACAAACGGCGTGCTTGCTATACGCCATATTTTATTTCTGTACTCAAAATTTTTTTAAATCTCAAAACGGACTTTATTTTCTGAATGCAACTCGTTGATTTTTTTTTTAGTTTATCGTAAAATATTTAAATACAGTATTAAAACTCTGAAAAAAATTGCATGAAATTTTTGGTGACAAAAACGCTTATATTTTAACGAACACGCCTGATTGCAATTTCACTTTCAGTAGTAATTTACTTTTTGAATTTGTGTTTCAAAAAATATAAAGCACATTAAATTTACAGTTACCAGAATTGCCGCAAAAAAAATCCTAAAAAAACGTATTTAAAAAAAAAAAACAACAATAATAAAAGTGATATCAGTGCGCTACTATTAACATTAGGCAAGGCGTAAACAAGAGTTAATTATGTGCGGACATTGTTTTCAAAAGTTTATTTGTTTCTTAGACGTTGTAATCTGATAAGACGAAGCCAAAAGTAAAGGTAAAAAAAAAAAAAAAGTGGTTAAAAACACGTATAATGGGTGTCGACGGGTTTGTTGATATCATAAAATGCAAATGCATAACGCCCTAGAAAAAAAAATGTAAGAATAAAAGTAAGAACGAAAAAGAGGGAGAGAGTGAAAGAAGAAGGGAAAGAAGAAAAATACTTTTTCATCCAAAAAATTCAAAGATTTTTTTTTTTTTTTTGCATGAAACTTGTCTTTCATAAATTACAGATTTGGGGGTAGTACAGCATAGAATTAAACGTGCTCGGAATATATTAGATTAACCATACAGGCTTAAGTTGAGTAAAGGAATCTCTCTCTCCTTCTCTGACTTTATGATGGGTGGGATGGAGTGAGAAAGTGAAGAGAGAGAGAGAGAGAGTTAAAATAAGCGTGAAGAAGCATCAGTGAGGATAATTGCAATGATTTATATGCCTTCACCGAACTCTAGCTATGAGCCTCCATCTTAAGTCGTCTGCTGCGATGTCAGACTCTATCATCTTCTCCTCAGCCTATCTTTCATTACCATCCTCCAAACAATATTTCTTTTTGCCTTTTCACAAACTTTGCTTTGTAGACCTTACTTAAAAAAAAGGTAATTTAATTTCTCTCTTCTTCCCAATCACTTATCGTCTTATACGCCTTCCATCCTTTTTTTCCAGTTTTTTTTCCCCCTTCTTTTATTATTATTATAAATTATTATTTGCGTTTATCTTCTGATCCGATGACATGAACGCGCCATCTTTATTTCCAAAAAATTTATCACTACTCATTAAACAACAAAACATATTGTATAGTATCGAAATACATTGATCTCTGTAGCAGTTCGCGAGGTATTTGTGCTCTGTATGGCGTTTTCCTTTCGATAAAAATTATTATTGGGGGGGAAGAAATTATTATTTTTCGAAAAAGATGGCGCTCGCCTTCCTTTATGTCATTGCGCGCAATATATTTTGATCGTCGTGGGAATACTCTTCCGACGTAAATAGTATCGAGATAATAATATATTATGACCGTCGTCTAAATTTCTAAAATAAAGTAAAAAGTAACGTAATAAAAATAAAAATTTTCGTTCCTGGAAAAAGTAAAAATTATATTTTATTACCTACTTTTTTTTTTGTCTTCTTTGATAAAAAATAAAATTCAGTAAAAAGAAAAAACTGTTTATCAAATTTTTGAAAACATAAGTAAAATTTTTTTTATTATGTTTATCTTTTATTGTAAGCGTGCATTTCAATTGAAAATATAAAAATAAAAAGTTGTTAAGAGATAAGAACGAATGTTCATTGCGCCACCTGACGGCATCATTTATTTTAGAAAACTGGAAATTTCTTTCCCCATCTCTCTCTCGATCTAATTGTTGTGCCATTTATATACAGTATTAAGTTTCTTTTTATTAATATTTTTGTACCGGCAAAGAGAGCGTGAAATTTTTCGTCAACGAGGTTTAATTGTGCGCATGCGCGCCGTAAAATGGGGAGGGCGCAAATATCCACTCGAGAAGAAACTTTTCTACGTTTCAACCTCTTAATTCCGACGCCAACCTAAATTTCAATAATAATGCTCTAATACTAATCATAATAATAATAAAAATAAAAGCTGTATTCTCCCATTTAGCCTCCATCTGCGCCTTTTCGCGTCACAGGCGGAAATCGAGGTGAAGCTGGGAAAGAGGAGGGGAGTGAGAGAGAGAGAGAGAAATAATCTCTTTTTCGCATCAGATTAATTTCTTCATCCGACTTCAATCTTATACGTATAGAAAAATCGAGAGCGGGGAAAATATAAGAGGGATGTTGATCGTAGACGAGGAAGAAAATGGCTAAATCGTGTTCAACCAGAATTAATTCTTTTATGTCTCGTCTGAATGTTAACCGTAAGTCTGCGCCTGCGCATTCGCCAGGCTAATGATAAACGACGACTAATAAATAAAAATCACGTTTATAATAAATGGCGGAAAAAAAAAGCGCTTAAGAATAACTGCGATTCACTTAGTCGATTGAAAACGTATAAAAATCAATTAAATCAACTCGTTTTCCTCTTTCTCTCTCTCGCGTTTTATTCTCGCTGCCGTCATTTACGCAAATTAAAAAAAAAAAAAAAAATTTCTCGCCGAAATGAGTTTTTGATATACGGAATAATTCCGCTAATAAAAATATTTTGACATTAAATATAAAAAAAATCGATTTCATTAAAAGCGGATTAATTAAAAATAAAGCTCGCATAAACTATCGACTTTTTGTTCAAAAACACTCATACCGTAAATTTTAACAGGCTTAAAATAATAATGGTATTAACATAACAGTAAACACTTCATCTCGTTAACTGAAATACTAATAAAAAATTAAAATTATTAATAGTCTCTTGTTCAGTAGCATTGTCTTTCATAATTCCCACGAATTGGAGTACACGTATTTCGAGACTTAGCTTAGAGATAAATAATAACAATACTCTGATTTACACTAATTTTGTAAGAAAAAATTACGAATAACTAGGACAGGAATGGCCCTTCATGCGCGTGTGATACGATGGATGCCGAGTGGATAGGAAAATAAACATGAAATCGTTAATTGCAATTCATTGTACAGTAAATTTCGTTATGATAATTTCGATGTCCTGAAAAATTATTTATTCAGCGAATTTAGTTGCAGGGTATTGCACTATTGTACTGGTACTGTGAAAGGAGAAATTCGCCTTTCAAAAAACTCGATCGTTTAATTAAATAGAAAAAAAAAAAGCGTTTGACAGAATTAATTTTAAACGTAAAACAGCATAACCTGTGTAAAACGAAATCATGCGGTGCCCAAAAATATTTTCCGATTTTACAGTTTTCATTTTACAAAAATTGATGCAAAGAAAAAAAAAAAACATATCTGTTGAAAATTAAAACTTTTTGAATTTAATTCTGTTTTATCTCAAAAAAAAATTTCAATTACAGTAGTATTTTAAAAAAAAAAATAAATAAATAAATAAATTAACAAATAAAACGCATCAAACTTTAGTTTAAAAAAAAAAATACTTTTCAAAAGCAACTTTTCTGAGCAAAAAAAAAAAAAAAAAGTTTATTTTATGTAATTATAAAGCCTTCATTCATACATTATCTATCGACTTGTCACTTGAAAGCTGGATTATTCCGTGCTAACTTAACTTCCGGTGCAAACCGAACATTAAACTTTTCTTATAAATCCGCGTTTATTAACAGTCAAAAGTTGAACAATCACATTGAAAAAAAGGGGGGGGGGAAGTCGCCTACCCCGTACATTATTTACGTAGAAAAAAAGATTTTCTTTTCTTGCGACATCAGTTCCGTCTAAAAGAAGCAAACAACTTCTTCTCCAACAATTCTATATCTCGTTTTCGTTTTTATTTATATATTTTTTTTCTTTCTAGCAACAAAAAAAAAAAAAGAAAATTCTTTTGTGTTTTACATCTCATTCGCGCGAGAAGTCGCAAATCTTTATAAGAAAAGAAAATCGATCAGCATCAATTGTGCATACCGCGCCGGATATTTATATATCTATTTAATATGGTAGCTCCACTACACGTTCACCAATACAATATGGCACGCGAACAAAAATAAATAAATAAATAAAAAAAAGAAAAAAGATAAAAAGAAGAGAATGGTGTTGGCGAAGAATTAATTGAATTCTCATCCGAAAGTGAAGATGATGATGAAAAAGAAGGTCTCAATCTACGAACATTCTCATTTCTAGGTTTTACTTATCGGTTCGGTAACCTAATTAACCAGAAGTTATCGTCGTCAAAAATTTCACCCAACAATGCATGGGTAGGAGGAACGCTGATAACAGTGGCGTATTTATAATTAAAATTTAAAAAAGAAGCTTTTTTTTTTTTATTTTTCTTCTTTAGAGAGAAAAAGTTTAGGGCTCAAAACAAGATGGCGCATGAATGGGATATGATAAATTCCCGGTGGGAGGTGGTGTAAAAGTGTGTGCGCTTGAAATATAGGAGGCCATAAAAAAGCATAAAGTGGCTAAGAAATTGTTATGATAGCCACCAAAGCACTTTGCCGACGATGAAAATAACTTTTATTTTGTAATAAATGAAAAAGTTGAGGGATTGGAACGGATGAGTAGAATGAAGGGGGAAAAAAAAAGTTGAGACAAAAACCGCAATAAGCGATTTAGTAAAAAGAAAGAAAAGAACGGAAGAAAAAAGATATTATATAAAGTAAAAGCACTTTTAAAGGCGTAAAAAGCATTATCGAAAGAGTTTGCTAGCCAAGCCCTTTTTCGTGGCGCAAAATGTAATCTTAGGTAAGATTTTCAAAATTTAAGTTGGGTTACAGTTCAATAGTAGGTATATATTAAAAGAGACTGAAAATTCAATTATTTGTGCTAAATATTACGCTCAAAATAAATCTATTGATAATAAAAATAAAATAAAAAAATATTGCGACATTTTTTATTTTATAGGTGATAAATTGACAATTACTTAAATAGTTACGTCACATTAAGCACCGGTACTTAATTTTCGCTCAAGAGCGTTTTGTTATAGTATATTTCTGTTTCGGTATTGTCGTTGGAAATCGTTCCGAAGATTTTATTGTTCCTTAAAGATGGCTTCCTGCTTTTTATGGCCAATTTTGCTTTTATAAAGCAATAATGTGCTTTAAAAAATAATGTACAATAGAAATTTATTGATTGGTCAAGAATCGGAACATATAGTTTCAAATAATTATAACGGTAGACTTAACAAAAAAAATTTACCTATTGAGTTTAAACTTAAATAATTACTCGTATATTCCACTTAATTTGCTAATACCTGCACCACTTTTAACATAAATTTAAGTACAGTACATGTATTTTGAAACGTCTTCCAGTGCAAGCAGGTGACATTTCACCATCCATTAGACAGATTAACTGCTGTTCTTATATTCAGATATTCTAACTAGAGATTTAGCTAATGACTCGGTTTTCAGTGTTGAAATTTAGCTTTCCGGTCTCAATGTACATACTCGTATTACAAAGTAACAATGTTTAAAATTTTCAAATTATTTGTAAATTATTTATTCCAGCATTTACTAATACTGTATAGCATAAAATCCAAAAAAGAACGCCAAATAGTGACGTAAATCATTTTGCTGAGCAAGAAATGCTTTTATATATGGTTTAGAATACAATACAATATTCAAAAAAAAAAAAATTTTTCAAAATGATTGGTAATTTAATGCATGCGTTTAAAAAAATACTTAAAGTAAAGAAACCAATAGAATTCGTCAACGGTAAAGTTGCTTACTAAAATGTACAAGCGATCCTATTAGAAATTCAACTGCAAAAAAAAAAAAAAAAAAAAACCTCAGTGAATTCGAATAAAAAAAAAATCAATTTTGCAATTTTATATTCTTTAACTAGAAAAAAATTTCAATTTGGAAAATATTGTACAGTATACCCTGTATTATTATTTATTTAAAATTATTCTTGCATACGGAATAGTTTATTTGCAAATATAAAAATAATAAATATTTTTGTTCTTTTTTTTTTATCGACCCAGACATTTACATTAGGAAAATGTTGACTTTTTGCTTAATTTTATTATTACAGTATATACGTTCGCCGACATGAATATTTCGTTGTTTACCGATATCCCTGCAATCAAAATGCAAACAAAGACGCGACTGACTACAATTTTACTGTATACATTTTCGTCCACTACATTTTATTCTGTTCCTAACATTCCAGTCTATTAGCATTCTCGTCTTATGAAGGTAAACAGGAAAAAAAAATGTATGGCTTTCATGTCCCGCGTACCGGTCAAAGACAAATTATAAAAATGGAAATTTACATAAGCCGTACGATTTGTAATAAAATTTAAATAAAAAAGTAATCTTTTTTGCATACTCTAGAATAAATCGCCAATTATTTGAATTAACTTGAGCCGCCTTCTTTTTTTAAAGAAGACACCTACGCACGTACCTTACCAAAACATTTGTTTTCAAGCTTAAAAAGAAAATGTTTGCACCTGTCAAACGCATGCAGTATAAATAATTACCGAAGCTACAAAAATTAGGCAAGTCTAATTATTGGAAACTAGGGTGAATAGACTTAAATTTAAGTATTATTTTCCAAATTAATTAAGTCTAATTATTCAGAAGGCGTAAATCTTTTAAAATTTCGTTTTTAAAGCTAATTCAATTTTAATAAGTACAGTAATAGTAAACTCGCGTTGGGCTTTTAAAGAAATATTAAGTGTTTTTTATACCGTAGTAAAACCTTAATTATCTAAATTAATTGCTTCCAATTAGGGTAATTGGTCTGTAGAGAATCAAATACAAGTGAAATTTTTAAACTCAATAAAAAATCCTAATCCGCATCTGTTTGTCAAATTATTCACTGTTCATGTACTATAGATTCCCTGCAATGCTTTAGTGTTATTAATGCGAGTACAATACAGTGTGGTGCATTTAATACCGGTACGTAAAAATAAACATAAAAAATGATAAAAATTGTTTAAAATTAATTAGAGTTTTATTGTACACGGTGAAAGGGCGGAAAAAAACCCAACCACTTGAATTAACTACAATAATTTTTGGAATAACTTGCTTACTGTATTTTTATCAACCATGGAAATTTCAATTTAATGATTATGGTTGGCATAATATTTATCATAGTTTTATTTGCTAATTATGTGTGTTCGAAATGTTTTCTCCTTCAAGACGTAACCCCCATTGACTTTAGCTGCAGTTTTTTGCAACTTGATCAAATTTGTCTTATACCTGCGTATGTTATTGTGGGGTAATTTTTTTTAGCTGGTAAAGCTCATAAAAAGTGAAAAATAGTTACAGCTAATGATATGGTTCTTCCCCCACGTTCACCGATGTTGGCGAATGTTTAAAATACCGAGCGAAAACACTTTATTCTCCGCTATATTAAAACTATTTACAGTGTGTACTGCACAATCAAACTTTTGTTTATTATTACTTAAATATCATTAGTGAGTTTTAATTTTCAATTAACAAATTATTATAGTTGATTCCCCCCTCCCATGCCATTCGCATTATATAATCTCGTAATAAATGCTCAAAACCGCAACGAAATTACGTCGTTCTATAAACTTTTTTTTTTTGTAAAATGAATTATGACAGATTAGTCTTAGAAGTTGTGTAAATAATATGAAACGAAGAAATATAAAAAAAAAATATTTAATTAGAATATTAATGGCTGACTTCTCCGTTAACCCAACTCCTACTAATTAGCTTTTTTTCTTTCTTTTTCACTGCGCGTATTTAATCGCCTTAAAACTTTTTTTTCTTCTTCTTTTTAATATTTATATAGTCAGAAAATCGTAATTACCTAAACCCTACGCCAACTTTCCCTTCCCTTCCGCTTTTATTTTTTTTCTCTTCCGTTCCTCAGGTTCCGTTGCCATTAAACGCACATGTTGAGTTTCCACCATGCTGTTCTATAGCGGCGTTCTATCCGTCACACACAATCAACAAAAAATAAGTGCCTTTATTTTGAGGGGAGAAATGAAGAGCGAGAGAGAGAGAGAGAAAAAGATTGAGAAAGAGAGAGAGAGAGAGAATGTAATCACCTTATATTTTATCATCATCACCATCATACTAATTATAATAATAACCGCACAAAGATAATTAAATAAACACTGGAATGGCTAGGTAGCCATTTAACATCTCATTAACATTTGGAGGCTTCAAATGAACTAATAACGACCGCTAATCGAATTATAAATTTCAGCGCTTTACTTGCTTCCGAATAGGCTACATTTTTCGAAACTTTCCTATTTTCAAACATTTATTTTATTTTTGTAAATTTAATTACTTATTTAAATAGTTTATTAGTTAATTTAAAACTTAAAATTTAAATTCCATTACAATAAAAAATCTCAATCCACAAATTCGCAGGGTATTTCATAATTTCACGAGCAGTAATAAATATTTTAGGGATGATAGCCTGAATTATTTCTAGTAAAAAAAGTTCATAATAAACATAGGTTCATACTGCATCTTCAATGGTTGTGGATCCGATAGAATATTAAAAAACATTTAAAAAGCGCAAAAAGAGCTGAAAAGTGCTTTGAAATTAATGGTACTGTATAACGTTTGGCCAGCCACTTTGATCTATAGAAATTAATTTTTTTGCCCTCAATCTACTTTTTTGAAAGCCACGTTTGACATGCGGCCTATATTTTTAACAGGACTTATTTAAAAAGTAAATGACTCATTTTCACTTCATACAATTTGTATGCATTTTATAGATAATCAAGCAGTATCTCGGCAACCATTGAAGATAGAACATAACATGTTTATATAAACCCTTTTATTCGAAATAATTCATACTATCACCCTTGAAAATATTAGCTATTAGACGGTATGCTGACCGTCTAATGTGTGCGATGTGTGAGAATTAAAAATAAATTCAAGTTAAATTATTGTTCCTCGTGAAACACCTTATTATATTTGCAGGGGACAAGATTTCAAAGTAATTTCGCTATTAGAAAGCTTCTTTCGCGGTGAAGTTTTTTTTTTTTATAATATTGTATATAAAAACTGACCACTTTACTCAATCTTTCTGCATTTGTTTTTTCGAATGACAGTTCCATCTAGATTCGTTTACTTTTCTGAGGTGACGGTTTTTCCACATGACGATTAGAAGCGTAACGCCCATTGGTGGCGCCGCCGCTCGCATAGTGCACTTCGCATGACTCTGTCAAAACTAATTGCCACAAGGTGAAACTGTCTCCGCAAAATAACGTCTCGCCGCCTGTCAAAAGTCACGTTTTGTACATACAATATAATATATTTATATACTGTAGTTTTTTCTTGGAAGATTGAGAGGGTGACGTATCGTCATCCAATCAGATTGATGCGTGACTTACGCTTTAACTATCATGCATACATTTTTGAGCGACATACGGTATATGACTTATAAAAGTTAAAATATCACTCAATTTGAATACAATCTTCTTTCAAAAAAAAAAAAAAAGTGAAAAAAAATTGCAACAAAAGTCATTTTTTTTCTTCTTGCAATTTATTATTATAATCGTATTCCGTAACGCAGCAACACGTTGTTAAAAATTCTTATATCTAACCGTGTTAAGGGTACGAGATTTAATAATTTTGAAGTGAAAACGTTACCGCGATAATAAATGAAATTCCATCTCGCGAGGAAACAGACGCAACAACATAAAAACAGCTGATGGCTATTATATAGTAATGGAAAATTCCGTTTGTTTCTACGGAATAATGATGTATTCCGAGTTGCCGTAAAAAAAAAATATTAACACAATCTAGGGTCAAATACCCTATTCGCCGGTAACGGTATATTGCTAACTCGGCCAAAAAATAGGCTACTCAGTGAAAAATAAAACTAACAATCAAATTTTTTACTTCAAACTTCTATATTAACTTGACAGTACGAGTATATAAAAGTTTACGTTACCGTAAAATGTATTCAATGTTAAAGTTGGCATTTAGAAGAAGAAAAAAAAGAGAGAAAGGATGCTTCATTAATCATAGCTTTAATTAAATAAATCAATTTAATTAATTTAGTTTAGCACACGCTGGCTTTTGAAAGGTACGACGCCAACTGCAAGTCCTCAACAACCGCAAAAAGAATTAATATCATAAAATCAATAATTTAATTACACGTATTGTAATCAAATTTTCGAATACGATGCACTTACATATTTCGAAAATAGAATTATAATAGCTGGAGGTATTTTTATAGGTTCGGTTCTATTTCGTTTCTATTGGATTAAAATCGTTATAAGATAAAAATACACCTTTATTATTTTAAGATTACGTTTACAGATTAAGTTAAAGAAAAATAAGAGTATGATAAGAGCCAAATCTGATTTAATTAATTTTATAACTAAATAAAAACTTTTAAATACTGCAGTAAAAGTTTCGTACAACAAAGTACAGTATATGGGTTAGTTCGATAGTCCCAGAACAATCTTATTAAAAAAATCTGACCAATGCAACGAACTAATATTCTCAAAAATACCTTAACTGAAACAATTTCTTAATATTAAATGATATTTTAACCATTAATTTGAATCATTTCGGTATACCGGTTTTATGACGTTATGACGTTTTTTTGCAAATGGACCAAATGCATGTGAAATCAATCTTTTAAAAAATGACGCAAACTTAAGATCGAATATTTTTTTTTTATTTTGATTAGTTTAAACTTGAAAAATTTCCTCGGTATTAATGCCCTTATTAACGCTCGTGCATCCATTTATCGCAGAATTCCTTATACCGACGGTTTCACTACAAGTAAGTTTAATGACACCAGCCATTTACTAGGGGGACAAATGAATGAGGAACCTAATTTAAATAAAATCTGCTATGAATTTCGATATAAACCATGTAAACTTATCTAAAATAGTTGTGATTTTGGCTAGTTTAGTTCGAACATGCCAAGTGTCATCTTCGTTAAAACTTTTCTAAAACTTTTTATTTTGTAACTAAATTTAAAGTTCAATTAAAAAAAAAAGAAAAGAAAAGCATCTTGAACTTACCGTAAATAGTTTTTGATATTATCTGCGTTAATAGTCTGAAGGATGGTTTCGGTGACAGTTTTGTCGTCGTTGAATAGGGGTGGTGAGCGAGTTCCCACTCGTCCCGCCGTCGTGGCCGTGGACAGGCTTTGCGTGCCGCCGCTGTTTCCCGCTACGGATCTCGTGCTGGCCACGAAGTAGCCGACTAGCAAACCGAACACGGCGCCCACCAAAGTGGTCACGGCGAAAGTGTACAAGGAACCGGTGCGAAAGATGAATCGCGGACATCTGGGATTACCTGAGCCGCCGCATGAGCCGTCGTCTGAGCCTGAACCCAAAAGCAGCGGTTTCCCATTCATAAAAGTGGATCGGGAGCGAGCGATGCGATGCACGCGAATCGTCGGGCTATCGAGCGCGGAAGGGACGGCAGAACTTCCCCACTCCAAATTCTCCACATCGGGATCATTTTTGTAAGGTTTATAATGAGCAGACATACTCGTCTATTGATTTAGACAACTATTAACGACATGCTTAAAGTTTTTAGTAGCGGGATAATTATCGAGATCAACTAGTATCTAGTTAGCGTTTACGTAGTGTCACACAAACTATGAACCGGCGCGAGCGAGGGAGATCACTGATTATGAGCCTGAGCATCAAGTGATCGAACGAGGTGCGAAGAGAAGATGTTTGAAGAAGTAGCGATGAAGCAGAAGTCGGTCACTGCTCTTAACGGAGCCGTGATCCGCGATAGAAAGGGAAAGCGCTTTTGGTGCTACAAGTAGTTATCCGCTGAAACGGATTCTGAAATTAGTGGCTTTCGGACGTAGACTCGAGTAATGTACAATAGTTCAGCGGGAAATGTATGCCGGGAATTTGTTTATTGATAAGTGATGAAATAATAAATAACAAATGAATCAAAGAATGAAGCCAAGTTGAATAAATGTCATCTTTTATTCGGTGAGTTAAGGTCATGCGATCGCCTCTACACTTCAAAAGCATGAGGAGCAAGTTGATTCAATCACAGAATGTCAATAATAATGAACAGGTGTAGCCTACACATGTACGGTGAGTTGAAACATTTATTTTGATTTTGGTCTTATTTAAATGATTTGCGTTAATTTTGTGAGATAAAATATGTAAGTCAAAGTTTCTACAATGTAGAAGATATAACTTATAAGAGTAAAAACGTGAGTGCCTGTTTGAACACGGTGCAGTAGGTTGTTATTATATATTATTGTTTTCCAATTTTTTTTTAATTATTTTTCACAACCGGTATGCTACTTGACTAACGTGACCATTTATTTTTTGACTCAAACCGGGACATCGGTTAATTTATGTCAATTAGTAAGGCCGATTCATAAA
>JAQGAZ010002186.1:0-19892 GCA_034692225.1 Polydesmus complanatus
GTCCCCCCCCCCCCCCCCCCCCCACGCACACACAAAACTTATTGAATTAAGAAAAAATATTGGAAGTTTTTCTTAGTTTTTGCCACTTAAACAATTTCATTTTGAGTAAACATAAGAAAATTGTTTTTTTGTGTTTCTTATGCCTACTGTACAGTAATAATTTTTTCTCCCTCCCTCCATTAAGCTGGGTAATAGAGAGAAAGGGGGCATAGTGAGTGGGTATAATGCTCGTGTTGTGACCGGAAGAGGGTATTTTAAACCCAAATTTGAACAATTCAAAGTTACAAAAGTGATTAAAGTAAAATTTTTCCATGTATCATTCAAATATTTACATTATTAAAAAGGATTTAAAACGAATTCAGTTGGGTACGTTTTTTTACGGACACCGTGTAAAATCATGCAAAGATTTAAATAAATAAAAATCTTATGTTTTAAAGATAAACCTAAAAATAAAAAACTAAAATCTTGCTTATTCATAATGCGATGAGATTTTAAAGAGTTATAAAGCTGTTTGTTTTCTGGTAAACCTAAAAACTGTACATTTTAATTAAGCAACGTCGGCTTAAATTTTAGACCAAAAAAAAAAAAAAACATTAAAAATTAGCTAATGAAAAAGCTGGTTAGTTTCGGCGAACTAATTAAAAAAAAAGTAAGTGAGCGCAGTCGTATTTATGTGTAATTAAGAAGAGAAAATAATCCGTGTCGACGTAATCATGCATCCGAGAAATCATTTCTTAATTAACTCTCGGGCGAATTCTTTATTTACAATTCGCCTGCGCAACTCATTCATTTAGCGCGCAACCGAGCGTCCACCACCACCAGAGGGCGCGGTGCAAAAAGTAAAAGAGAGATTGCGGGGAGATGAAAAACGAGTGTTTACTGTGACCAAAACAAATATCACCGCCACCTACTGTACAACATTGCGTTCTGCGAAATAGATGGAGAATTTATTTATTTATTTATTTTTTTTTTTTGGCTCTTAATTATTAAGTACACTTCGGATTGTAGATTAATACAAAACATCAATCGCAATTAATCAGTTCATTGTGCAAATTTTAAATAAATACTTTTTCACCCCCAAAAAGTTAGAATTTTTAGCGATAAACTGCTACACCCATAATAATTATACACTGTGCCCGGAAAAAAAAAACGTTTTAGCTGTTAGCATTAAAAAAAAGCTTACCCAACTGAATTAGTATTAAATCCTTTTAATAATCTAAATATTTGAAGGATTTTTTTTTAATACTTAATTGCTAAATTTTGTGTTCAAAATGTCTCCCTTTGGCCTCAACACACGCGGCAAGACGAGCTCGCCACTCGCTATTCTGTCCTCTTCACTCAAAGCCATTTTATTAATAATGACGTCATTGGGACGTTAATTTTTACTCGGAGCAGGTTTTAAAAATTGTAAAATAGTTACTATTATAGTTTAGATTAAAATAATTGCAGTCTCAGTGCCATTTAATATTTGTTTCATTAGTTAACGCAGCCTGCTCTTTTTTAATGCTAACAGCAGTGAACGTTTTTTTTTTTCGGGCACAGTGTACATGTAGCAATTTGTTTACATAGATAAAGACGTTAAAAAAAATCACAGAAGTTTATGTTGTTTCGCACAAAAAAAAAATGATGAAAATAAATTTCTAAATTAGTTTTCAATTAAACTTCATAAATACAGTAAGAAAATTTGTATAAAAACGTAAAAATTAAAATGTAAACAAAAAAATAAAAATCGTCAAAAAAAATTTTTAATTTTCAACAACAAATTAAAAACAAATATATTTTTTTAATGAGATGCAATAAATAACTTTTTTTTTTTAAAAAAAATCATTCAATATTTCACAAAATTAATGTGTGAAAGTGTGCGTAAATCTCTGTGTAGAAGCAATTTGTCACTCGAAGATATTCCAATGCCAAGTCTTAAAACACAATAAAAGATTAGAATTTATTTTTTCTTTCCCCTCTTTTTAAATAAACGCATACACTTTTTTTTTTTTTAAATAAAATAAATTGGGGGAAAATAATGAGGGAGAAAAAAAATAGTCGTAAATTTTCTTATCTGCATTCAAACAGAATACAAGTTAAATAAAAAAAATGTTTGTTCGAACAAGAAATTGAAATAAAATTCTCCTAAAACAAAAACAATAAAAAAAAAAACTCTTTCCAAAAGTTGAATCGAAAACGAAAGAAAATAATAAATTTCATATCGAAAGCCTATGTTGTTTTTTTTTTTTTGTTTTGTTTTTTTCAAATATAATAAATAAAAGTCGTATTCCCATCTGGTAAATACACGGTGTCCGCCAAAATGTGCATCGAACTGAAATCGTATTAAATTCTATTTTAGTAATGTAAATATTTGAATGACACATGAAAAAACTTTAAAGACTTTATTTTAACATTGAATTGTTCTTATTCTGTGTTTTAAATATCCTCTTAGAGGGTAAACGAGATCTACTTTGAATCTGCTGTAGTATCAATTTGAACCTTCGTAATAAATACAATAACAAAAAAATAATAACATTAATTTATTTAAATGACGCACTATAATAATTCTTGAAATTGCCAACAAAAATAGTAAACAACAAAGTGTATGGAATTGTACTGTAGGGATTATATACCGTACTACGGTAGTGTCTAATGTTAATGTAGCACAATACGTTGTTGTCGAATAACAAAAAAATTCCCTCAACGGAAATAAATTAAGAAAAGAAACGAACGTAATGTATAGGAGAAGGAAAAGGAGAAAGATGACTTGTCTTAAATCAATTGCATTTCAACAACAACAACAACAATGAAATTAATGTTCGACTGTTGTTTTTATTTCACCAGATCTATCGAGATGTAAGGCTAATAATATTTTTTTTATTTTATTTACAGAACCTGAAAAATCAGATTATGACGTCGAACGTATGGATGCTGCAGGTAAATCAAAACTCTCTTATTTACTATATTCGCTTCTTATAATCCTTCTGCACGGTGGTCGTAAAAAAATCGAACACCGGTGAATTGGTATTAAATCCTTTTAATAATGTAAATATTTGAATGACACAGGGAAAAACTTTATTTTTAAAAAACTTTTTTTTAACATTGAATTGTTCTATTCTGTGTTTTAAATATCCTCTTCCGGTCTCAACACAACGTTGAGTGCACTTTTTCGATGTTCCAGATTTAAATTAAGCAGACTATAAAATATGGGGTGTGATTCAAGAAAAGGTTGACCAGCCAAAATAACGACTGATGGAAGTGAAGATATGCATTAGAGACAAAAAGATTGTCTATGAAGCTGCGTAGCATGCAAGTGGCATAGTGAGTGGGTATGATGCTCGTGTTGAGACCGGAAGAGAATATTTTAAACGCAAAATAGAACATTTGAACGTTAAAAAAAGTGTTTCAAGTAAAGTTTTTCCATGTGTCATTCAAATATTTACATTATTAATAGAATTTAAAGCGAATTCAGTTGGGTACGGTTTTTTGACAAACACCGTGTATATGAAATGAGCATTTAAAACTTGTTTAAACATCAGATATGAAAGTTTAATTTCATCGATCTCCTCTTCCTCCCACTCACTTATCCATCTTCTCTCCAATAAAAAGGGAAAAGGGCCCTTTAACCAGCAGCGTCATAAATCATCATCGTGTATCGAAAATGAAAAACTAATCGCTACTAAAATTGTAGCGAGATTAGAGCCGGGTCACCCTGTACCATAAATTGTTAAGAAGGTTCCGCTCCCGAGAACTACTTTCAAAACCATCTCCCGCCCCTTCCCACCCACCCAACCAACTTTTTTTTTTTTTAATACTCAATACGTGGAAACGGCGAATTTGAAGAACGAGTGGGTGAAGTGGAATCGCGAACTCCCATTCGCCATTTTTACTCCATATACGTATATACATTGATAGGTGTATTTTTTTCAATCAGCCATTTGCTCTTCCATCCGATCATCCAATCTCTCTCTCTCTCTCTCTCTTTTCTGCGGCATTTATAGAAATGGAATGGGAGAAAAGCGTTCCCAATCTATCTGTCGGTTAACATTGAAAGTGGAAGCCAAAGCTAATACACCGATCACTCGCTGTTGGTTGGGTTGGTAGGGTGTTAGTAGAGGGGCGCGTGCGTGTGAGCGGAGAGATAGCGGCGAATGGACCTCCCAAAAAAAAAACAACTTTTTTTTCTGGTTCTCAATTTTCGATCTTCAATTTTAAAAGTCCGGAAAAGTGAAAAAAAAAAAAAAAAAAAGCTTAAGGAAAAGGAAAAGAATATATCTGCTATTGAAGTCGTTTGAGAGAGAAAAAAGAAAATCCACATCTTGTCGAAATTGAGTTGGACAAGATGGTCACATAAAAGCCATTGAATTAATTTGTTTTTTTCATTCCCTCCATTTTCTTTTTCTCCGCACTCTCTCTCTCAATCTATCTCTCTTTCCGATGTGAAAAAGTAAGAAGAAAGAAAAGAAATTGCGCTTTGTCCACTAACATATTATCTTGAAACAAAACAAAAATTTTAAATTGAAAAACGTAGGGGGGAAACAGGGAGAGGAGACAGAGGGATAAGGAGAAGGGGGGGGGGGGGGGGAGGGGGGTTAAAAAGTTTCGACTCATATTTTAAAAGTATACGGAGGATGACAAGAAAATAACGACAAATACTCGGGTCATTTATGACGTCGCTTCCAACTGGGATCTATTATATCGCTAGTGCAGCCCCGTTCAAATTGAATTTCAACAAAAAAAAAAAAATAATAACTTTAAAATTCTAAAAAATAAATAAATAAATAATAATTCTAAAACTTAAAATTTTTTTAAAAAAATTATTATTATTTTTTTAAAAATATTTGTTTTGCCCCAATATTAAGAAAGCAAAATCATGCAAACAAACAAAGTAGTGTTATGACTTTTCATACCGAGTTTCTCTTGACGCAATAACAATGCTTTTCATAATCTTAATACAAATGATTGCTACGCGAAACTCACAAAAAATAACTTTATATCCGAGACAACGTTATAACCAAGTTCTACTGAACATATGAAAGTTACAAATAATTATCTGAATTTATTTTTATACCAAAACCCAATTTTATACAGTAAAACCTCTATTTCGAGACCACCCTTGTAACTGACTAACAGTAGTCTTCAGATAGAATTTTTTTAAATGATTATTATTGTGCTATTAAAATGTTAATTTAGTGGCTTTTGACCTTTAGAGTAGAATTGTATTGTTAAAAATTGTAATTGGCGTATTAGAAGTGTATCTATTGAAGCACACTCCAATCCAACTCACTACATCATCATCTGTCACTGCGCAATGCTACTGCGCAACATCTCACTGCTCTTCAAATAGAGACCTCCATTGAAAATCTGACTTAAAATGGTCTTGTAGTAGAGGTGGTCTACTATTAGAGGTGGTCTCGTGTGAGGTTTTACTGTATACTAACCCTAATTGAAGTTAATTTTATTCTAATTAACTATAAAAAAGTTTAATTTTTTGGTAATTTTTTTTGTATGAAGGTTTGGTCCGATTACAAGTTGACGTGGGAACCGGAAGAATACGGAGGCGTGACTCATCTCTACGTCCCTTCCGAATTGCTGTGGATACCGGATATCGTCTTGTACAATAAGTAAGTTATTATACTTATTTCTCGCGCTCAATTCTTACATTTTTACTGTCGAATAATAATAAAATAAATAAATAAAAGCGGGAACAGTAATAATAGCGTATTGTTAGTAATGATGGAGCAGCTGAAGCCCTTTTCGCTGCCCTAAAACAGCGTTGTAAAAACCCGGTAATACGGTTCTACAGTATCTCCAAAGTGCTAAATTGTACCTTCCCCCTCTGCTACTACACGAATCCATCATTTTCATTTCAACCCTTTTACACGACACAATCTTTAAAAAGCAATAAAAACGAATATAAAACAGTCGTAGTAGAAGAAAAAGTTAAGCTGGATACGGAAAAGGACGAGGCTTATAATCACCGTAATTATTATCAGATCCCCGAACTACGGTAATCGAGAATGAGGAACCACTCTTTTAGCTCCTTCAGATTTATAACGTCTTCGGAGTTGCAAGGTTCTATTATTACGATAAAAAGCAAAAAAGCTGCAAACTAAAACCGATGAGTATTTCTATTCAATTCACGAAAATGCGCTACTATAGTCTTATATCCAACTCGTGACCCTTAACCAGAGTCGCCCACATCGCGCAAATTTCTATACACGGTGTCCGTAAAAAAATGAACCCAACTGAATTCGTATTAAATTCATTTTAATAATGTAAATATTTTGAATGACACGTAGAAAAACTTTACTTTAAAGACTTTTTTGATAATTGAATTGTTCTATTTTGTGTTTAAAATAACCTCTTCCGGTCTCAACACGAGTATCACACTCATTATGTTACATTGCGCTGATTTCAGTTTCATCTCTCGTTGTTTTGTCTGGTAAACCTTTGCTTGCATTGCACCCCATATTTTATAGTCTTTCTAATTTGACTCAAAGAAATGCGCCAACGTCTGATACATGTATGAGACACTCTTCATCGAGGCGGGTGGCATATTGAGTGGGTGTAATGCTCGTTTTGAGACCGGAAGAGGATACTTTAAACACAGAATAGAACAAATCAATGTTAAAAAAGTGATTAAAATCCAAAAAAAAAATTTCCATATTTTTTTTGTATTTTTTAGAAAAGCAAAAAAAAAAAAAAACATATATGGAATTTCCGCTATAAATACGTAATTATAATAAACGGAGAGGTTTAGTGATTTTTAATAATAAACGCGTTTCGGACAAATTTGCTCATTAACCTCAATTTTAACTCTTACCCCATCCGTCAAAAAAAAAAAAAAAAATTACAGCAAATTGTACGCAACTTCCGTCACGAGAGATTATTCCAAGGTAATTTCGTCACTCATCGCGTTCAAAATGAACAGAGACGTAGTCCGCGGATACAATTTCATCTACCACTTCCTCCACCACCACCCACCAACCACCACCCACCTCATAATAATAATAATAATTATAAGTGTAAAAATCAACAAGCGATGACGTGAATTAATTTTCATGACTTTTATTAAAAATCCCTTTCATAATTACACTCGCGCACACACACACAACGAGAGGCTGTGATAGGAGAGAGAGAGAGAGATGGACGCAATATCATCTTTCGCTCGGCGTTTGCAATTGCACGTGTGACGTTGGATGCTGCGGTGAGGTCAGCCTCTGTCGATGACCCCTCCTTTCCGCAATGTGCAGTTTCTATTTCTCTTATTGTTCGGGAATCGTAACAAACCCCTCCTCCAGTCTCCTCGACATCGCAATTTCGAAAATGCTTCGCAACAAACCAAAAACGCAACGCCATTAATAAACATTTGTTTCCCCCATTCGAAAACTTTCCCCAACCACCCACCAGGGGCGCACCTCCAAAAAGTCAGACTACGAAATTTACATTAATTTCGGTTGATACGCTTAATCACTCGTTTTGTTTCGACGTCACAGATAACGAAACGCTCGGCTATTAATAACAACCTCTCCTCCTCCCCGCCTTTTACAACAATGATTTTTCCCTCCCCAACGAAAACATTTTCTTTCTACCTATACACAATACCTTCTATACCGTAGACAGAATTTGCGCGTGCGCCTACGCAACAAATACCGCAAATTGTTACGTGTGTATATATATATATATATATATTTTTGTTTGACGTTTTCATTTTACGCTAATCTTATTTATCCTTACGTTTCGTCGTAACGAGATTGCGCACATGTTTTATTCAAAATTGCTCCCTAACAGTATTAAAGGATTTAGCATGAGGTGGTGTGTAGAGGGGGGGGGGTAATTGGGTGGGGGGGGGGGAGCCTAAAGATGGGTAATTCAAACGCTTTACTTAACTCAGAGCAAGCACGGTGGGTAATATAGACTGAGCGATCACGAAGAAGAAGAAGACGATGGAGAAATTGCTTGTTTTCTAAATTGGTCAATAAAAGTAATGTGTCCAAAGACATCGTCGTTGCTGCTGCTCATGGCTCTCGTTGTTGTTGTTGTTGCTTTTACTAGTACATGTAGACATTATAACTAACACCCACAACAACACCAGCAGAGCCTTTAATTTTACTTCCAACTTATTTTTTTTTCTTCTCTATTTATATTAAATACTACGGAGATGAGATAGAAAAGATGAGGCCAATAAAAAAGAAATTCGATGTGAAAGAAGAAAAAAAAGAGAACACTTTCTCGTAAATATATCTGAAAAAGAAGAAGAAAATAAAAATATCCATAGCAATAAAAGAGGTGAAAAAGTAGGTGGTGGGGGGAGATGAGGAAAGGGGGTGTTGATGTGGGGGGGGGGGATAAATGTTGGGGGAGGGAGTTAAATAAAATGATGTCCTAGCAAAATTAACTCAGTAACAAATTCTCAAAACTACGTTTCGAGAAGATTACCTTCAATTTGTGTGTTATGTGTGTTATTCGACCGAGTGAATGAACGAGAAAAGATGGAGAGAGAAAGAGAGAGAGGGAATGGGCGAGAGTGGGTGGGGTTGGGGTGGGGGTGGGAGAAGAAGGATTAAGCTCGTTCGATATAAGTTTGCTATTTATTGCCTTCTACGCTATAGCTTCCACCTATTTACTCGTGTTTATTGTTTTTTTTTTTCTGTTATACGCATTGTAATTTAATTGTGATCAAATTAGCATAAGTAATAAATTTTCTCCCTCTTTCCCGAAATCTCTATTTCTCTTTATTAACATCACTCCGGCTTCTTTTTAAGCATTCTCAGTTAGCATCATCCTGGATCTACCTTCTTACAATTTTTTTTTTTTTTTTCTTTTTTTGGGCATCTCTAACAGCATCATTCTGGCTCTTTAAGCATCATTTTGGCTTCACAAACTCTCGTTGCCCTTCAATTTTATTTTTCAAACTCTTAAAAATTTCTTTTTTTTTTAATCAACTACAGTGAAACCTCAAAATAAGACCATCTTCATTTCGAGACCACCTCAAATACGTCTTTTCCAATTTTCCCCATGTTAATGCGCCTCTAATATTAGACCACCTCTACTGCAAGACCATTTTAAGTCCTCATTTTCAATGGAGATCTCTATTTGAAGACCACCGAAATGTTGCGCAGTAGCAATGCGCAGTGGCAAAGTTAGATCGGAGTGTGGTTCAATAGATACACTTCTAATAATGGGCCACCTCTACTACAAGACCATTTTAAGTCCCATTTTAAATGGAGGTCTCTATTTGAAGAGTAGCGAGATGTTGCGCAGTGAGAGATGCTGATTAGGTGAGTTGTATTGGAGTGTGCTTCAATAGATACACTTCTAATACGCCATTACAATTTATTACAATACAATTCTACTCCAAAGGTCAAAAGCCACAACAATTAACTATTTTAATAGCACAAAAATAATTTAAAAAATTCTATTTGAAGACCACCTCCATTTAAAGACCAGTTTTATTCGGTCCCAAAGATGGTCTTCAAATAGAAATTTAATTGTAGCCTACTAGGATTCTATCTCTTTACTCATTTTTTGAGCATCGTTGTGACCTTCCTTCTATCTATAAACATCACTCTTTCTACTTTTCTTTTTTTACTATCTTTCTACTTATTTTTGACTATTCCGCACTCTCTGAGCATCATTCTGGCTATTCCCAATCTCTTAATTTTTTTTTTTTAGTCATTTTCTCTTATCATCTTTTGACGCTTTCTCAATCACTCAACTCAATAATTATTATTCTGTCTCTATAATGCCATCTCTCTCATTCGCTTACTATATCTTTTATCTTTTAACATCCTTCTGGCACTCTTAATCTTATTCTTTTTTTCCTCCTCCTCCTTCTTCGAGCATAATATTCATTCGGAGATTGGATATATATAAAAAAAATAATTTCATTTTCTGAGCCTAAAAAGTAGTTATTGAGAATAATGTATTAAAGTTGATCACGCATGCGCAAATCACCCTTGATCGTTTCGAAGACAAGTACATTACTCAATTATCAGAGAGCGTAATTCGTAGAACGCTACGCATAGTTAATTTCTGGTTGAATAAATTGATAATCTCCCCAAAAAAATAATAAATAAATAAAGATGTAAAAAAAAAAAATAATAATAATAATAATAATGCGCGTGCAGCAGATGAAGAAATATGAAATTTTAATTAACATTCATTTGTAAGTTTACACGAAACTATTTTAATTAATATTTTTTTTTCTCTCTCTATGTAATAATATAATATTTTTATCTTGAGAGAAAATGCCTCTTTTAATTATCTTGTTTTTCTTTCGTTGTTTTCGTGTGTTTATTGAGGATGAGCGTCACGTTGTATTATTATAGCAAATAGTTCAGAATTATATTTTTTTAAAAAAATATAGTTGACAAAATAATGAATGCGAATAAAAGACGTTAATCCGGATCGCAGTTTTTACGCGCGTCAAACGCTGCATAAAAAGCAAATATCGCCGCAGCAAATGATAGCCCCCCTCCTCTCCCTCCCCCCAACACACAGTTGCGGAGTAGCAGATTAAGCGTAATTTATTTCATTTTACTCGGGGATTGTATCTACGTGTGTTTGTGTGTGCCAATTAGAGAATAACGCTACGTCACCAAAATTATTATTTTTTTCTTAACCTCGTTAATAATGAAACTCGATGCGCAAACATCTTCAAAATTATTATTATTATTACGCTCAACATTCCATCCAAGTTATTCGTAATTAAACATGGTAAAAAAATATATATATATTTTAACGATGCAATTTTCTAAAAAAAAAATAAACAAATTAGAATACCGGTAACGAAATTAAATTTTTTAAATCTTAAATTTTTTTCTGAAACTAAATTATACAGGCTTGTTTATCGCAAAGCTAGGTTTAAAATTTTTAAGTTTTGAGAATTCAATTTATTTTGCTGTTTTAAATAAATATTTGCTACATTCCTTTAAAAGAGCATTTTTTAAACCCTATTTGGAACAAAAACGAGATTTGAACCTGCATACCAACCACTTTTTTACACGCAAGTGGCACTCCTTCACCTGTAAATACAATTAAAATCTAAAAAATGAATGTTTCGAATACAATAACATCTCTATTCAAGACCACTTTCTTTCGCTGACCACCCCAAATACGTCCTTCCAAATTCCCCATGTTAATGCACCTCTAATAGTGTACCACCTCTACTAAAAGACCATTTTAAGTCTCATTTTCAATGAGGGTCTCTGTTTGGAGACTGGTGAGGTGGTGCGCAATGTGATTATGCGCAGTGAGAGATGATGATGTAGTGAGTTGGATTGGAGTGTGCTTCAATAGATACACTTGTAATACGCCATTACAATTTATAACAATACAATTCTAGTTTAAAGGGGAAAGGCCACAACAATTAACATTTCAATAGCACAAAAATAAGCATCTTTTAATAAAAAAAAAATTCTATTTGAAAGCCACTGTTAGTCAGTTACAAGGGTGGTCTCGAAATAGAGGTTTTACTGTGTATATCTAGTTTAACTCTTTCTAAATTTTACTTTCACAAATTTTATTCAGAACACAAAATACAAACTTTCCATACTTTACATAACTTACAAACACTTTTCCATACAATTAAGAGTAAGCCTTAATCCGAGCCTACACAAGCTATTTATTATAAATCACAATAAAAAACCCAATGCTTTTTTTTAAAAAAAAAAATCCTCACCACAAATCATGTAATGAGAAAATACGAGGATTGTAATTAATTATTTCGCTGTTCTAAGGTTAATAAATGACAAACGAAAAGTTAAATGATGACAGCTTTAAAACTCAAACGCTAGTATGTATTTATGGCATTCGAAATCTTTCTTTGAAGCGCAAAAAAAAGAAGAAAAATGTGTTGTATTAGCGAAGCAATAGATTGGAATATATTTCGCAGTTTGAACGTCAGCTTGAAAATCAAATTGCCCAACAACCGAAGATAATCCTGAAAAATCTCGTTTTCTGCTTGTATTTATTAAAAAGCAAAGGGAAAAAAAGAAAAAACAAGTAGCGTTGGATTCGATCAATCAAAGAAAAAAAAAAGCTAAAAAGTTTAAGTTTTGAGATGGCGTCGATATTTATTTTTTTTGAAAGATATGCGCTTGGGATTCCGTGGGGGGAGAAGGAGTGTAGGGGGAGAAACAACGAAAAGATAAAGATATATTAATAGAATGCGAGTAAATTGGGTGCGAGGTATAGAAGACGAATAGGGAGGGTGGGATAAGCGAATCGAATAAAAACAAAAAAAAAGAAAAAAAAAAAAAAACTAATAAATGAAATTTATAAAATTTCCAAATGAGTGCAAATTGCGTCGCAACTTGTATAAATATAATGCGCAGGCGCAGAAGTATCGGGGTGTGTAAGCGCAGACGTTATTTATCAAATAGATTCCAAATGGCAGCTGAAATGAAGCCGAGCGAGTGGCAATCACCCGCGCAACTCCTTCCCTTCCTTTTCCCTTTCCTTTCCGACAACAACGACGCAAGAAGAAACGACGAACCTCATCACATCTGCCATTTGTGCAAATGAGAAAACTTTTATTTTTCTTCTTTTTTTTTAAAAAAAAAAAAAAATAAATAAATAAAAAAAAAAAAAAAAAATTATTATTAATAAGTGGTAGCTAAAAGAAAATAGAAGTCGAGAAGAAGAAAGGCAGAATGACAACCTCAGATTAATTATTCTTCTAAGCCAATAAATGACAAACGTGTAACTATGCAGAATGATGTAAGGAGAAATAAAAGTTAAAATGTGTGCTTCTTGTTTACATAATGTGCACGTTGAGGCTCTTCATTTGCATTACATTTTTACTCGTAAGGATTGGCAATGAAAAGCCCGTACTGTGAGACCTCTATTTCGAGACCACCGTTGGGACCGACTGAAAAGTGGTCTTCTAAAAGAATTATTTTAAAGAAAAATATTATTATTTTTGTGCTATTAAAATGTTAATTGTTGTGTCTTTTGACCTTTTGATTAGAATTGTATTGTTATAAATTGCAATGGCGTATTACAAGTGTATCTATTGAAGCACACTCCAATACAACTCACTACGTCAGCATCTCTCATTGCGCAATGCTACTGCGCAACATCTCACCGCTCTTCATATAAAGACCTCCGTTGAAAATGGGACTTAAAATGGTCTTGTAGTAGAGGTGGGCCACTATTAGAGGTGCGTTAACATGGGGAAAATCGAAAGAACGTATTTGGAGTGGTCTCGAAACGGAGGTGGTCTTTCATGGAAGGTAGTTTTGAATAAGGGGTTTACTGTACTCGCAAATGTTATAGTTTTTTAATAGAAAAAAAAAAAATGGAACCTGAAAATATTTACAAACAATTTTCTACTTTTACCCAAAAAATAAAAGTTCCATTTTAAAACTCTTATTAGTTTTAATTAATTTATTATTTCATTATTAACATCGATATTAAGAGCAATTTTATTTTCAAAAATTACTACCGCTATTATTTTTACTTGCCAATAATTATTTATAATAATATAAACTATTTCGAAGTTTATTAAATGACTGCAATAATTACTAAAATTGGCTTAATTACCGCGTGTGAAAATAACCATTGTTAAACTAGTTTAAGAGAAAGTGACGTCATCGACAATGCAATAATATGGCGTGAATACGTTACTAGACCAACTGCAGTATTATTATCTCGCGGGGAACCCCAATTACTTTAGGTACCGTAATTGAAATTCTATCGTAGTATTTCCACCATCGATGTACTCGCGCGAAAACCATTGTTAAAAGATTTATGTTTATAGCTTTAAGGAAGAAAAATCGAATTTGTTTTTGAGTTATACGGAGAGAAAGTGAATCCATATACTTATCGCTGCTGACCTAAAGAATAAATTCATTCGTCTCCATTGGCAATGGGCTAAAACGTGGTATAAGGTTACTCGACCCAACATTTTCATTGTATTTATGACGTAATCTCCGATGAAAATTTGAGACTTATTTGCGTTGTATTGCACATATTTGATCCACTATTGTCGGAAACTAAATCCACATCCTCTCTATCTGTTTTGCAATAATTAATGCATTTTGAAATTACTTTTTCGTTGATAAACAATAATTTCTCAACGTCATTTATAGCAAGAATGATAATATCCGTATTATTCAGCGCCGTAATGAATGAATAATTCGTTCGCTCATTCACTGTCTTCATTTTCGGTTCACCTTTTCTTTTTTTTTTTTTTTTTTGTGGGGATAAATTGTTGTTCCCGAAGCGTGTAGGAGGGAAAATGTTGCGAGTTGTATATTATTGATGTTTTTGGTAAATGTGATTTGTAGTGCAGACGGCCATTACGTGGTGACCACCATGACCAAAGCTGTGATTTATTACAATGGAACTGTGGTTTGGAAACCTCCGGCCATTTTTAAAAGTTACTGCGAAATCGATGTCAAATACTTCCCCTTCGATCAACAACACTGTTTCATGAAGTTTGGTTCCTGGACTTACGGACAATTGGTAAGCCCCCCCCCCCCCCACCCCCCACGCACACATTCCATTCAAGCCTAGCTGCTAATTTTATCTAATTTTTAATTAACTGTTAAAAAAAAAAAAAATTCGCTTATATTCTTAAAAATTTCGTTCAATTTTCTTAAAAATATCGTTCATTTCTCTTAAAAATATCGTTCATTTCTCTTAATAATATCGTTCATTTCTCTTAAAAATATCGTTCATTTTTCTTTAAAATATTGCTCATTTCTCTTAAAAATATCGGGTTATTTCTCTTGAAAATATCGTTCATCTTTCTTAAAAATATCGTTCATTTCTCTTAAAAATGTCGTTTATCTTTCTTAAAAATATCAATCATTAGTCTTAAAAATATCGTTAAATATTCTTAAAAATATCGTTCATCTTTCTTAAAAATATCGTTCATTTCTCTTAAAATGATCGTTCATTTCTTTTAAAAATATCGTTCATTTCTCTTAAAAATATCGTTCATCTTTCTTTAAAATATCGTTCCTCTTTCTTAAAAATATTGTTCATCTTTCTTTAATTAACTGTCAAAAAAGAAAAAAAAAATCGCTTATATTCTTAAAAATATCGCTCATTTCTCTTAAAAATATCGGTCATTTCTTTTAAAAATATCGTTCATTCTTCTCTAACCCAAACCATTATTCCATCTTTTTAATCGTATTAAAATGTCAACCTTATACTTCTTCCAGGTGGATTTGCAACACATGGATTTGGTGGTAGAAGGTGCGGCCACCACCATGGTAGGCAAATCGGCGCCGGTGGAGATGGGCATCGACTTGAAAGAGTACTACCCGAGCGTGGAATGGGACGTAATCGCGGTTCCGGCCGTGCGCAACGTGGTCAAATACGAGTGCTGTCCGGAGACCTACCCGGACATCGTCTTCAACATTTCCCTCCGCCGCAAAACATTGTTCTACACGGTCAACCTCATCATCCCTTGCGTGGGCATCTCCTACCTCTCGGTGCTGGTCTTCTACTTGCCGGTGGACAGCGGTGAAAAGGTCACGCTCAGCATCTCCATCATGCTCTCGCTGGTCATGTTTTTCATGCTAATTACCGAGATTATGCCGTCGACCTCATTAGCCGTTCCCCTCCTGGGTCTCTACCTGCTCTTCACCATGACCTTAGTCGGTCTTTCGGTCCTGGTCACCATCATCGTCGTCAACGTGCACTACCGTGAGCCATCCACCCACCAGATGGCCTTGTGGGTGCGCAGCATCTTTATCAACTTCCTGCCCAAAATCCTGCTGATGAAACGACCCGAATTAGAACGAGACGCGGACTTGTGTCCGCCAATGGCCGTTCCGCCGCCTCCTCCCCCGCCACCCACCCCGCCCCCACCACCCCCGCCGCCTCCGCTTATCCGAGCCCGCGGCCAAAATGGCTTAGAAATGAGAGACCCGCACGTCATTCAAGACAATCAGTATTTATTAAGCCCTTATCCCGCTGCTGGAGGGGTCGGAAGCGGAGTAGGAGGAGGATTGAGGTTCACTGAGCTGGACACTGATGTGGATCTACGTCATCATAGCTCGTATCACCTCTCGCAGCCTCAGCAGCAGCATCATCATCATCATCACCACCAACCAGTGCTGCATCATAGATACCCGCCTGAGATCGAGAGAGCCATCGTCAATCTACGCTTCATTGCTCAACACATGGCCAATCACGACGAATTCAACAGCGTAAGTTACCCTCAATTATTCTACCCAAAAATTAGGCAAAAATCGATAGATTTTTTTTTGGAATGATGCGAGAGAGAGAAAAAACCGGACTTTGAAACTTTATTTTTCTTCTTCTTCTTATTTTAAGTTTACTTATGAGCAAAAGAGAGAGATAGATAAAGATGAAAATGAAAGATGAGCTCGTCATCTTCATTTTCAAGTAGCGCAATTAATCATGTGAAGTGACAGAAAGCGATTTCGAATGATCGTCTTTTATCTTTATACACACTGTCTTATCTCAGAAAACCTTTTTTTTTTTTTTTTTTTTTCGTTCTTTCTCTTAACCTTTTTCTTTCTTTTTTTCTAAGGAAAAATTTTAATGCTGTAGATAAGAAAAATTTTTCGGAAAAAATTATTATAATTCTTATCTACGCTTCTCTCTTTAATATTATAAAACTCATTAACTCGCGCTTTAAATATTTGTATATACATTTTTTGACAGTTATAAAATAATTTTTTAAAAAAATAAAAAATAATGCGCAATAATTTATTATTGAGAAAAAAAAAATTATTCCACGAAAACGTAAACAACGCTATTTTTCCTATATAATAATTCCTTTATAAAAACATTGTATCCATGGTGTCCATAAAAAAGTGCACCCAACTGAATGAGTATGAAATCGTTTTAATAATGTAAATATTTGAATGACACGTGGAAAAACTTTTACTTTAAGAACTTTTTTAATATTTATTTGTTCTATTCAATGTTTAAAATATCCACTTCCGGTCTCAACACGAGCGTAATACCCACTCACTATGCCTGGTTGCATTGATTCCAGCTCGGTCGAGTTCGTTTCATGTCTGTATCGTACGTGGGCGCTCTTCTTCAATAATCCAGATTTAAATTATGTAGACTACAAAACATGGGGGGTGCGATGGGAGAAAAGGTTTATAAGTAAATAGAGCAGACGTTAAAGCCAACGCATGATACAAACAAATGGGACGAATTAGATGAAGCTGCAATCATAACAGAGCATCGTTTTGCTGTGTGTGTGTTGACACCGGAAATGGACAATATTATAATGTATTTAAAATTTTATTAATATTAAAATTAATATGCCACGTGATTTTGTTTTCTTTTTCTTTAGATTTCTCGCGATTGGAAATACGTGGCGATGGTTTTGGATCGGCTATTTCTATGGATTTTCGGCATCGCTACTGTGGCTGGGACTTTCGGTATCATGTGTCAAGCGCCCACCCTGTACGATGACCGTTTGGCCATCGACATACTCATCTCCACCGTACAGAATGTACTTCCCGGAGTGTAAAAAAAATCAATCTGTTTAAGAACTATAATAATAATATCATCAAAATGATTCAAAAATGAGAAGAAGAAAATACTGGAACTCAAATTTTTGAGTTGTATTAACAACAAAAAAACATAAAATCCAAAAAGCTAATATTGTTAATAAATGTAATTACTGTATAAAGCGCATTCGTTTATAATAATTATTAATAATATTATATATCACTCGCTAAATTTCATTCGGAAAACGAAGAAATCAATCAAGTTTACTTTTCCGCCCGCGTCCACAACCAAAAATTGTAATTGATCAGAACAATACACAAACGCGTAGAAAATTAAATGTCAACGTTAATAGTCATCCCCCACCCCTTCTCCTTCTCCTCCTCTTTTTGCGAGATAAAAAAAAATATATAATTATATAAAGTAAAGATGATAATAATAATAATAAAAAAATGAGGTCAGAATAATAACATTAAAAGCAGCGAACTTTATTAGCAATATACTCTCAAACGATATCCTCCTCAATGTATCGATACGCTCTTTCATAGTTTCAATAAATGTTCAATCTCTTGTCTAATTTCTTTCTTTAATGTGTTGTTGTTTTTCGTCCATTTTCGAGGTTTCGTCACTGGTTGGATTATTATGGAAGTTCAACTGTCAAAACTTTGAAATTCAAAGCGGGTTTTTAAATACAAAACTATTGAATTATAGAAGGGTTTTTATGTTCCAGAATTCGATATGTAGAGGTTTTAAAATAAAAGTTTGAAATATAGAGAGTTCCACCGCTAAATGTTGGAACTATCGAGAGTTTTTATAATCAAAACTACTGTATTAAAATTATAGAGTTCTAAAAGACGATCTGTAGAGATTTAAAAATTCAAAATGTCAAATTATATGAGGTTCAACCTGGCGCTGGTTCAACCGACAAAAGTTCAAATTATATCGCATTTTTTAAATCAAAATTATTGAGTTATAGAGGAGGGATATTTTTTTTAATCAAAAATTCAATACCGGGTATACAGTGTACAGAGGTTTTGAAATCTAAAATAATGAAATCATAGAGGTTCCGCATTCAAAAATACAAAACTACGGCATTAAATAAGTGTAGAGGTTTTTTTTTATATCAAAAAGGTCCCATCTGAAAAGATTTGAAATCAAAAATTCGAATTATAGAGGTTGAACAACAAAAAGTTCAAATTATAAAAGTTAAATTCCAAAATAGTTCGAATTATAGAGGTTAAACCACAAAAAGTTCGAATTATAGAGGTCAAATTCCAAAAAAAATCTCAGATACAGAGTTTAAATTCCAAAAAAAATTCGAATTATAGAGGTATAACTATAAAAAAATTCAAATTATAGAGACGAAATTCCAAAAAAGGGTCGAATCATAGAGGTTAAATTCCAAAAAAGTTCAAATCATAGAGGTTAACTTCCAAAAAAGTTCAAATTATAGAGGTCAAATTCCAAAAAAAATTCGAATTACAGAGGTTAAACCACAAAAAGTTCGAATTATAGAGGTTAAACCACAAAAAGTTCAAATCACAGAGGTTAAATTCCAAAAAAAATTCGAATTACAGAGGTTAAGCTATAAAAACGTTCAAAATACAGAGATAAAATTCCAAAAAATTTCGAATTATAGAGGTTAAACCCCCAAAAAAATCCCAATAATTAAAAGCATTTCTTTAATCAAAATTATTGAGATAATTATAGAGAATGGTTTTTTTTAATCTAAAATATGTTATAGAATATAGAGGGTTCTTGTGTCAATAATTCGATATACAGAAGTTTTAAAACTAAATAATTTTACGAGCAGTTTTTTAATCAAAATTATTTAATTGTTTTTTCATTAAAAATTCGATATGTGAAGGTTAAGATTCCACTTTCGAAAATAAAAATGATATAAATAAAGCACAACAAAAATATTTAAAAAAAAAAAAAAAAGTTGGGCTCTAACCCTTTGAACTTTATATAATATCCCCATCGCAGTTCGGTTTAACGAGATGATGTCATTTCTAAAAGCCCATTAAAAATTTTATTTCCGAGCTTTTAATTTCCGTTCTCTCATCTATCTATCTTTTTAATAGAGAGCGAGAGAGAGAAGAGATGATCTGATAAAAAGAATATTCTTTCTTACATATACATATTATATTATTATTTCGCGTGTATTTGATGAGAAGGTTAATGGAGTAGAAGAAGTTGAGTCAGTGCGCCGCGCGGTGCACTTTTCAAAAATTGCGCAATTCCTAGTTATCAGCTAAAAAGTAATAAAAAAAAACTCCCCCACGAAAGAGAGAGATGCACTCACTTGTATATATACGACATTTAAAGATATCATGAACATATAAATTTGCCATTTTCTTCTCTCTCTCTACAACTTTATACAGGGTGGGGCAGCGAAAAGTTCTTTTTTCGAAACGCAATAAAACATATTTGATAAATTAGAATTTTTTTAA
>JAQGAZ010002187.1:0-19892 GCA_034692225.1 Polydesmus complanatus
TATTCGCAGAATAGGGCAATTTAGCACGCTCTGAAACTTCAATTTATTGTGGAAAATAGTGGATTTCAATTGCAAAACATGGTTACATTAGAACTACGTAGGAAGGCAACGTTTTTCGATTACGATTAAAGTATCGTAATTTTTTCGGTTCTAAAATAATTATTGTTTGATTTAATTAAGATATAAGTTATTTTAAAAAATGATTTTTTTTTTTTACTCCGACCAAAAAAAGATCCAAAAGTAGGGTTTATTTAATTTATTAAAATAGGTTTTGGCAACTTTTAAGATGTTATTATAAAAAATGTTAGGCCTAAGCATTTACTGTAAAAACATGTGGCGATAATAATTATTCTGAACGATTTTCACGTGGTCACTATACAGTACTGTACATGTACGAGTATAACCAGTCTACCTGTAGTCTTATTTCTTTGAGGCATTTAAGATTTTATTTATTTACTTTTTATACCGGTAATTAAACTAATTAAAATTGAGGTAATAATAGGGTTAATTTTATTTAGTTATTCACTTTCAAAAGAATTTTTTTTTTTTCACTTTTTGTGAAAACTAATGTTACGTGCAATTTACGTTTGATAAGACTGTAGACTCAAAATTGTGTGATTAGATACCTAAACTATGCTAAAAGTTATTTCAATGTTAACTTTCGTTTGCGCAATTTATGTACAGGAATCGAACATTATTTTGTTTTTTAGTTTAGAAAATACCTATATTAAAATACTCAGCCTGGATATACATTTTTATTTAATTTATTTTGCATATCAATTTTTCTAATAATTTTATGATTTAGAATTATTACAGATTCACTTTTAAAATGCCTGTAGAAATACCAGTACGGCGATATTGGGAACGCTTTGGCGTTCAATCAACAAAGCCTGGTTTCAACATTAGATCAACACTCGTTGATTACATGTAAGTTCAGGTTTCACAGCAATTGTCTGGAAGATCTGTTTTTACCTAGCGAAGATTATACCTACGAAAACGACGACTCCGGCCCTTACGATGGACACGGATTTGATATGGATTTTGTGCCGCGAGATAAAATTCCAAAGGATCAACTTGTCCGAAATCTAATGCAAAACATCAGCGACGAGGACGTGATAATACTCCTTAAACATTTGAGCAGTGATATGTTCGACGGTTTTTTTTTTTTAAAGCTGTTCCCCTAGGAGAAATGAGTTTTTACATTAACATTAGTATTGTCATTCGTTATTAACATAAACATTTTCGGTTTTAGCAGTTGCAGTATCGGTTAATTGGTTACGGCATCGGGTTCACAATCGATAGGTATTCGAGGTTAACGCTACGGTATATCACTTTGGTCCGAGTTTGAAAGCGCTTTTGCAGAACAACATCGAGGCTTTACATATAAAGCAATTGATTGAAGACGATGCCCTGACTGTTCAATAGAAATTCTAAAGGGGCTTTTGTCATTCTTACGCAATATCAAAGTCCGGGCTATATTTTCCGATGGTAGAAATGATCTTGGAATTTGGCTTTCCAATGAATCTACGGGAACGATACCAGACTGTTAAAGAGTTGTTTGCAAATGATCAAATCGTGTATCTCAGGGAATACGGTGCTGATAATTTCAAATTAGAATTTCAACAATTATTACTTTACAAACGACGTAAGTTGAACTTTTTAGGAACTTAAAATCATTTAATGTATAAAATAATAATTTGTATTTTGTTTTTTGTATTTTGCCTCCTGGTTACGCCGTTCTTTACAATAAATGCTTTGGACAGGCCTGGATGAGGAGTTAACAGAAGATGGCAATACAGTTATGCTATGCTGACAAATAGCCTTCTACAGGAACTACATTTTCCAAAAGGATGCGAAATTTCTTTGAACTGCACTGGAGCAAGAAAATAATTATTAATCCTTACGTTTACTTTCTTTTTTCTCTCTTGGGAAAGGAAGTTATTATTTTTTTTATACATAAATACAGCACTTTTCGTTTTAGTTTATCGAAAACATTTATTTTTTTATTACCGAAAAAAATCGTGATTTACTTCAAATACAGCATAATATTTTTGTAAAGTTTTTTTTTACTTTTGTAAATTTAGATGTTACTCCGTATTTTTTAATTATTAAATAGTGTACATATTGCATGTATGTAACCCTACTGTACATGATTGTACACTGTACATAAAATCGATCGTCTAACTTTTTCTTATTATTGATTATTTTTAAAATCAAAGTTCAAGAAAAAATTTAAAGGGGAAATAATAATTATTATTTTTAATCATGAAATTATTGGGGAAAAAAATGTAATTGTTATTTTTTTTATTTGAGAAGGTAAGGTCTAAACGCTAAGCAGGTTCTTTTTGCTTTATTTTCAAAATTTAAACTTTGTTTATCAAGACCATAATTATTTACAAATTAAATTCATTTTGTGGGAATTCTTTGATCGTGACGATCTTCCTGATTTGGATGAATTATATCACTGATTTCTTTTTATATTTTAAGTTGTTTAAATTTGATTATTAATAATTATTATCGATGATTAAGTTGATTAACAGTCTATTATCGACTATACGGTAACTATTACAGTATACACTTATCATTAATAGTTATTTGATGAATTTAATATTTAATCGATGCAATTTAGGTATTTTATTGTAAGTACTGTACAGTATAATTGTAAACAAAATAGCGGGTACTGCTAAAGCTTTTTTAAATGAAAGATTTTGGCAATTTAATAGTACAGTATTATAATAATTTATTTTATTAAAAACGTTACCCGAAAATTCAAAATCCATATACATACCCAAGTAAATTTCAAATTTTACCTGTAGCTTAAACATTGTTTGAAATTTGCAATGAGTTAACCTGGAAAACTTTAATAATTGCTGAATGGATTTGCAATAAAAACTGATAAAGTAAACAAAGTAATTTCAAAATAGTGAGTGCACACCCTTTTTAAGTTATACTATAATGTTGACATTTTTTCATGCTAGAATAATTCATCAATTCATTAAATTCTTTTATCGTCACATTAATCGAGGTATAGGCTACAATTTACAATTTTAGAGAAAAAAATATTTTGTAAAGTATAATATGTAACAATACTGTATTCGATTTTTGTTTACTATAACTCTCGCATAGGTTTGAAAACCTTTCGGTCTACTCACGCAGTACGAGTATATCGGGTCCACACTTGAAAAACCTTATTATTATTCTGTAGTTAGAGTGGCTTTAGTGGGGAAGAAAAAAAAATATGTTTCATTCAGTTTTAAAAATGTACAAAGTGACAAGTAAAGGCTCCCCAGCCCTTGCTCGTACTTCATTATAAGGAAAGGGTGTTCGTGTTGACTCCCAGTGTTAACAGCAGGAGACAAATGAACACGCGCTGCCCCTCCTATCGGGGCACAATCTCGCTCTCAGCCAATTTTTCCTCAGCTACCCTTCCTAAACATCCCTAACCTTTATTCTCAAACTACTAAAGTGCATCTTGAAACCGTAGGGGTCGTGTGTCGCCTAGTCGTACACTTCTATGTGACCAAAAAATCTTTTTGTCCCCTTCTTCTTCTCATATAACTTTAATAGAAATAAAGAGATTTATTGGCTTTCTTTATTAATTTTATTTTTTTTAGTTACTTCTACTGTACATGTATTTACATTGAAAGTCAAGTACATGTACAACATGCCGCAGTTTTAAATTCAATTTCGGCTTGATAAAGTAAATTGATTAAAGTACTGTATCGTATCCATTTTTATTTTTACAACGTATTTATTTTTGTTTTTAGCTTCCGGTGTGTGGTATATTTTTAGACGACTCGTCGAATGCTAATTGACATGGAGCAAAGGAGCCTTAAAGCAAAAGTTTTACTCGAGCAGAGGATTAGAAACTAGGAAGAGACCATGGGTGGTCATTCACGTTTGACCCCGCCCCAAGTCTCAAAGGATTCTTCGTTCAACTACCGTAGAGGGGTGCTGTATACAATATTTTCGATTTTCTGGACCTTTTCTGGATCAATGGTCTTTTTCACGGGTCAACTACAGGCTACCAAGGTAAGTCGAAGATGACCCTGATTTTCTTTCCCGAACGCAATTTAAGTGGCACCGATACTTTTACTAACCTTTCCCTAAAATTTTAAACAAAAAAAAAAAAAAAAATACAACAAGAGGGAAAAAAAAAGAAGCCGCTTTATGACTTTTTAACTAAAACGTCTATATTTTGATAGGTTAACAATTTTAATCAAGGTTGATTCTTTTTTTCTACAAGAAAAAAATGTAAATGCAACTTGTAAAAAAAAATGACAAACTTTTTTTTTCTTTTTTTTTTTAAAAAATTAAACTCTATAGTGGGTGTTTTGTTGCCGTCGTATCCTCAATCGTGCGTGTATCGCGATTTGAGTTTTACGAAAGTAAACTCGGAGGAATGAGTGAGCACACCTGCATTTCGTTTGCACGTGCAAACGGGCGGTGAAATGTATTTAAGGCGAAGAAAACGCAAGAAAACAAAACGTGCCCAAGAAGGTGTGCGAAAGGATTATCTGCGCATAAAGTAGATAGACAGAGGGGTGGGCCACGTGCCTGCACACGTGGGTGTAGGTCACACAATCACTCTTAATTTTTTATAGCAACTAAAAAGCGCCATTTTTTTTTTTTGTTTTTGTTACACTACGGTACCATAAAAATTTTAAATGTACCTGAACGCTCACGAACAAGCATTATAATGATGATAGAAAATTAATTTTTTTTCTCTCCCACCCAAGTTGACGGTGGCGTTTTTCTAATTATATTATTAAACCCACCCAAGAAGCGAGATCTCGTCTTTTTCTCCCAAAATTTGCTCCGTTCAGGCGGGTTGGTTCCATGCAGTCATCCCAACGGAACTTCGGAGGGGGTCACGGGCTCACAGTGAGTAAACAACCGCATCACCATCACCCCAACTAGCCTAATTTGAAGAATAGTTAAGCTTTTTTAATAAATACTCTTCTCCTCTCTCTCTCTCTCCCTCATCTTCTCCGCGTTTTCTCAGTTGGTTTTCTGCCTTCTTTTTTTGGTTTCGCAATTGAGTTAACACGGTGGTATCAAATGCTTTATACAACGGGGCAATTAAAGAAATGAGATTGTTCGCAAAGTGGGTGGCTTCACTGCTGGCTTGATAGCTTTATTTTAAACTGTAAGGTTAATTATCACCGCGTGAATTACATTTACAACATCTGCTAACTGAATTGAAAGGTTGGTTTACTAATTTCCTCGTAGTAATTATTCCTCTAATATGTCAAACAAAAAAAAATCTAGGTATACGGTATTATTTTAATTGTTCGCCTCCGTTCTTTCGCTTTGAAGACACTGATTTGGGGAGTTATTTTAAAAGTAAACTATAATAATAAGCACGAATTAATATACGGAGTATTAAAAATACTGTACATATCGTAAATAGATTTTTAGGCCTATGAAACATTGAGGACGAATTAATATTTTGGAAAATTATAAAATGTAGTTAAGTTATCATTTGTATTTTGAATGCCTTCGGATTCGCAGAAACTGTTTGCTTTTTTCCCCTATTGTCTTTTGGTAATGCTAAATTAATTTTAAGAATGGTTTTCTAACAATGAATCATTCCATAGTTGGAATTTACGCACTATTGGGGGAATTTGGTGCAGGAATTTGCAATGCAATACGGTACCGGTACATTAATAATTATAGTATTAATGTATTAATACAGTATTCCTCCCTATTTCCCTCCTTCCTACTAAGAATAGTGGAGAAAGTTGAATCATAAACGAATTTGTGACTGCAAAGTTTTATAAAATTTCATTGAATTTTAAAAAGATAATAGGCTATACCAGAATTTAGTAAAAGTTATAAATGAGACGCTTTAATGTAGAACTTCTAAATGATGATAAGTTGACAAAAGTAATTAAAAGCTAGAAAAATGATAGTTAATTGTAATATATCAGAATTATGGTAATGTGGCTGGCAGAAATTACACCAAGAACAAATATCACAGAAGCATTTTATTAAAAAAAAAATTATCAATTAACTTTTTTGATCACCTTTTTTGTGAAATACAATTCTCCAAAAAAAAAAAATGCTAATTGCTAAATTATTATTGCGGTCGCAAGTTTCTTAAATCTCAGAAACAAAACGCTGTAGAATCGAATTTAAAGAAAACAATTTCACTAATCACACTGATGAGACCAAAAGTTAAAGTTTAATAATAATCGAATGGCCTTTTTAAAACTGTGACTAAAGTTCTACTTTACGATGTTATCGAATTTGCTCCACTCAAATTTTAAACCGTGTAAAATGTTTAATTTTTTTTTTTATTTCACTTTTAAAAATTGAAAGCTGAATTTTATAAGGTAATTTTCAGAAGGGAAATTCTTAGTTGATGAACAGCCAAGTTAATACTGCGGATAAGATAAGAGGTGGAGCTAAGCCGAGGTAAATCGACAGGCCATAGGTCCGAATTAAATGATTGGCAGTTGAAGACGTTGAGAACACGTGCACACGTAAAAAGATAAAGACGCGTGTGTCCGTGTCAAGTAGCGATCCCCAAAACAAGTTTTTTTCCCCTCTTCCTTCCTTCCCCCACCCCTCTTCTCTTACTACCCTGTCTTTTCACCCACCATCCTTCAGACCTCCTCCTCCCGTCTCTTTTCAATTGGAATTTGAACAGCGTGATATTCGGCTGGTCACATGCTCATTCACTGTTTCGCACATCCAGTCCCTATACTGTACTAATATTGCTTTTTAACGACCTACAGTTCGTCGGGGGGTTATACTTTTACTTCCCGTGTGTTTGTGCTCTGGCCAAATCGTCCGTTCGTCAATCTTCAGTGAATTAGTTGAAAATGCCCACCAGAAAACCTACTCCTGGTCAACGCGGACCTCAACCAAATAGACTTCACCCACCCACGAGAAGAGTAAGTTCTCATTCACAACTTTAAATTTTTTTATAATATTAAATAATTGCACGTTGCATGAAACTTTTTTTCATTCATAACTTATGATTCATAAAGACGGGAACGAAGGATAATTTTCATAAAAAGAAAAAGAAAACTCTTCATATCTAGAATTTTAAAAGGGGAGGTGTATCAATAAAAATTATTAATTTATATTTAGAAAATAATGTAAAGTACGTTTTCTTTCAAAAGAAAAAAAAAAACTAAGAGATGAAACTTTACTTCTAAAATTATACAGTAAAACAAAAAACACAACGTCTCACTTTCAAGAATTTTAAGGGAGATCTGCGGGGAGAAAGAAGGTGTATTTTGGCGGAAAAACACTTTCAGTAAATTATTTTTTGTTTTTCTTTTTTATGGTAAATTAAACACTATTACTAAACAAATTACATGTACTAATGTCATAACATTTCGAAATACAGTACGAGTAACTTTTTAATCTGATAATTTTTTTTTTTTTTTAAAGTATAAGGTAAGCGCAGTCTCATTTCTGCACGCTATTTAGGCCCTACTATTTTAAATGTAGCCAATGTAAAATTTATGGAATTTGATCGTAAAATTCAAGGAAATGCAGGAGATACCGGATTTATTCATCTTTCATTCATAAAATTTAATACTAGTAGGCCTAGAGTATTGAAATTACTGTAATTAGAAAGATAATAATTATAATTCCCGAGCAGATTACAATCCTCTTTTTTTAATGTTTTTGGTAATTTTATTATTGCAGTGTAGGATATTTTAACATTTCATTTCAAGTCGCCACTTGTATGTGTTTTTAAAATGTAAAGAATCATGTTGTAAAAATCCAGGAAATAAGTTATTAATCTCGGGAGATTCCGGGTTTTTCATCTTTCATTCATAGGAATAACGTATAGGAATAAATTGGGGGAAAAAAAAAAAAGGTGGAGATGGAGTTGAAATGCTAGTTAAAGCGCAGGTGGTTTCTACACGGTTCATTCACAAATGGAAATTAATTGAAGAAAAGTGAGTGGGGAAAAAAAGTAGACGTGCTAATTAATTCTCAGAGGAGATTCCAATGTTTTACTTTCCGTGTGAATTTTTTTTTTTTTTTTTTCATTGTCAATTGAGTTTTCGAGTGAGGGTATTTTTGCTTTAAACGAAAGTTCTCGTAGGATAGAAAAGGATTAGCATTCTTAGACTAATGAAACGAAACTAGGTACCTTTTATGGTTTGAAAATTTATTTAAATGTTGCATTCTTTTTTTATTATGGGTAAGGAGAGACGACCGAAGGAATATTTTTTTAGTCATTAGATGCCGAAAACGTTTTGTCTCAAGTAAAACGGCCAGTAATTATTTTATTAGCTGAAACATTTCTAACACGTTACTTGTTTCTCAGAACTCTTTTTTTTTTTTTGGTGTGAGCATAGAGCTTAGCTAAAATTTTAAGTTTTGTGGGAAGCTGGGGACGCCAGTACTTTTCCCACAGTTTTATCCTGAGATGCACGCACTAAAAAATCGTCCCGAAGACTTGAAACCCAAGCGTAAGGTACTTATTGAATTAAAAAGTTCAATTTTAAACAAACAAATTTTGATTGTAAATACATAACGGTATAGTATGTATATAGTTTTGGTAGAAATTCATAAATGTTATAATTTATGACATACCGGTACATAATTTTTTAATTGTAATGCATACTATAATTATTATTAGCGTAGGCCTTTATAATAATGCAGTAAGTCGTAATTTAGATTTTAGGTTAATTAAAGTTAAGTCCCAAGTCAATTTAATTTTTATTAGATTTTAATTAATACAAGAAACACCACTTTATGATTTATATTTTAAAATTTAAATAAACAAAAGTTTGTTTATTTTTAGATTTGAATTAATTTAAAATCGAATGTAAATTATAAATTTCAAAATTGTGCTAATTATTTCAAAATTAATTTTTTTATTATTATTATATTAAATTAGGGGTCAAAACCGCAAGTCGAAAAAAAGCGACGAGCTCGGATAAATAAAAGCTTGGCCGAATTGCAAGCTCTGGTAATAGATGGAGAAATGGCCAAAAATCAGATGAAAGTAAGGGATAGACTTTTCAAATAATAATCTACGAATAAATAATTAAAACTAAAATTATCGAAATTATAATTTTCTTTAGAATCGAATCGAAAAAGCCGATATATTGGAAAAGACAGTCGCTCACATAAAAAGTATGCGAGACAGAGATAATAATTTATCGAACCAAATGCAAGGTACTTTTTTTTTGCGAATAAAAAATTCAAATATTTGTAAAACATTTCCATTATAATTAATAATTATGTAAATATTTAAAATTAGTTGAATCGTCGCCGCCGCCTTCCGGGAACGAAAATGCCGTTCATCGTTTTCCGCCAATGAATCAATTTAATATCGGATACATGGAATGCGCCGCAAAAGCCGGTCAATACTTATTAGAAAAGGAAAAAGTGGACCAAGGACTCCACGATCGTTTGAAATCTCATCTCACGTCTGTTTACAAAGGAATAAATTTTCGCAACGAAATGCAACCATCTCCCATCCCCCTCAGCCCATCGAACGACGAAGACTCGAGCGAATCCAGCTCTTCATCGCGAGACGCCGGGTCTAGCAGCGAATGCGACGATTCTGAACGTCTAAAAGCCCCCGAATCACCCCCTGCATTTACGCCCGAAAACGGCGAAAACAAAGACGAAATTGTTAAACTGATCCCGGGTCGCTTATCCAACGGGGCGTTTGCGTTTCTTTTGCCTCACCAAGGCTGGGAATTATTTTCCAAATATAGCGCACGCGATCTGGCTTTCCAACCCGATTCCGAATCTTACAATCTGTTCCAGCCTAATTACTCCACGCCATCATATTCTCCATACAATGACTCGAGCGCTTACAGCGAGCTTGCCGAAAGACAGCGACAGCTTTTAATGACGAATGGCTCTGATCCGCGACATTCATTTCATTATCCCTCCGCTTCCTACCTCGGAGGACCTACCTGGGATCTCAACAAGCACTGGCGTCCTTGGTGATCGACGCCGAAAAGATTAGTTTTAGTTTACAACCGCCAAAGGCCTTTTTTTATACACTACTGTATTTGAGAAGGATGGAAGGTCAACAATCTGTTGAACTCAGGGGTAGCGTTGAAATTGAAATTATTGAAGCTAAATGATCTCCATATTTAAAAATGTGATATTTCTGTGTAATAATAAAATTGTGAATAAAATCTAACAGTATTTCAAGAAACATTAATTTAATCGTAGTTTTTAATTTCTATAGATGATCGCTAAGTGAGAAAGATTAATAAGTTGATTAATGGGCAGCGTTAAAGTGCTAATATTTATGCAATTATTCGTTTCAGTATTTTAATTTTGATTGTGACGTCACATTTTTTAAACTCTCCTCCTTTTCGTCATTTATGGACAGCCCCTTGCTCTAAATCAAAATGGCGTAAGGTGTAGCACACGTTCCCCCCGAAGGATTTAGAATACCGGAGTATTATTTTATTGGTATATTTTTAATGAAATATTTTTGTGTAATATTAGTTTATGTGCGTAGCTTTCGTGAACTACAGCTAGTCGGAAAAATATTTCATGAAACAGAAAGTCACCCAGCGTGAGAACTGGCACATTAGAAGAACTTCAGAAGGTAGGCCTACGATCTTCATAACGTTATAATTACTGTATTTTAAAAAACATTTTATTTACGTGTACTGTGCATGTTTATTTTATATGCATATAGCATAATAATGCGATAATACATAGTACATACCGGGAAAAAAAATAAATAAATACCCATTAGCAATTTATTATTATTCAAGCTTGCTCAATACATGTATTGTGTTTGAACACATTGATTAAGATTAATATAGCTGTGTTATTATTGCGTGTTTCATGATAACTTACTACAGTAGCGCTAAACCTGAAAACTTTTATCAAAAATAGTTAATTGAAGCAATCGAAACAGGATACTGTAATAATATTAACTCGCATGCTTGTAAATGTGTTGATAAAACAGCTATTACAGTAATCGTATTAATGCTTTAAACAATTTCTTAATACCGTCGTTTATAATCAAAAATTCAAAACTTAAAAATGGATTTATTTAAAGAAAACAAACACGCAGCTATTTTTGCCGTTAACATAAGATACTGTAGATAATTTACTGAAAGGTGTTTTCTGTTGTATTTCTTATTTGGGATTTTAAAAAAAGTAAGCCAGAAAAATTCAGATGCAAAAGTACCTAACCCACACTGTGCTCTAATTGCGCTTAGTGCTTATTGCCCCTCAACTTTTCTGAATAAGCTACCGTAGGCTTTTGCTTTGTACCGTACGGTCAGTAGCTCCTCGGATTCTATGACGGTTTGAATGCAAATTCCTTTGACAATAATTATTAAAAGTTTTCATGGTAGTTTTAATTCATCTTTTTGAAAAACTGGAAATCTACCAGTAGTAGTAGGATTAAAAGCTTGATAAAAATGGGTTTCTTTCAAATATCCGCTCAAAGGGAGTACAGTACATATAAAAAAGGGTCTGAAATTGAAAAAAGGTAAACAATAAAATTTTATCATAAATCAAGAAATTTTTAAAAGAGAATCTTTAAAATTGCCTTCATTTTTCAACAAAATAATGTTGCGTTTTTTTTTATTTAGATTTGTGAATAACTCGTTAATTTTACTCAAACAAGTCCTGATTTTTCTAAAAAAAAAAAAAAGTTTATTAATTATTTTCATTTAAAAAAAATTGATTTGGGGTTTGGGTTGCGATCGTGGCAGAGCTATGGGGATCCAATTCTGATTACTGTACTGTATTAGCTGTGGGTGCTCAAAGATTTAATTGAAATTTTCCTAAATATTTTGTTACGTTTTGCAATTACAGTACATCTACAATCCAGTACCGGTACATGTATTTATTTTTGTTTTTTTTCCAAACTTAGTGCCTTAAACCTTAAAGTTTTTAAAAGTTGCAAACTAATTGGAGTAAAACAAGTAAACTAAAAACGTTGCTCGTTTGATAAATGACACTCGGCCCCTCTCCCTTTTCCCTACTTCGCTCCCTCGGGGTTGGGGGGGAGTCAGGGACTCAGGATGCTTCTTGATTTTATAACCTGTAGTGAGCACGCGTGAGGCGCCCACTTCCAAAGTGGTCCAAGTCAATTTTTTTTTTCGTCCAAAAATTATTTGAATGCGGATTCTTTCTCTTGAACCATGTAACTTTTGAATGCTGCAAAGAATCAAGTGCTTAACGTCGCCAATAGCATTGCGTTGAATTGTTTATAATAATCATTTGTCTTAAAATCATTTTTTACTGCCGGAAGTAGATTAATTCCCCAAAAATTTTTAAAAAAAAATTTATAAATTTCAAAATTTATTAAAATACTTGTAATCCCGTCCTATTTTTTTAAATGAATTTGTAAAGCAAAATGAAGTTGTTTTTGCAGATTACTATAAAATGAACTTTTAAATGTGGACTTAGACCACTTTTGAACTGGGCGCCTCTTATTAGTGCTGAAAGTTAAGTGCGTGTGCTAAAAATAAGCTGAAAAACTACGCGTAGCCGTTCATTTATGCCCTTCAATTCTACGCCCATTTAATGACCAATGTAAACACGAGCGGTGGAAAAAGGCAAAGGTCACGTTGAGTTTGCATCTTCTTGTATATCTTATTTAGCATATGGAAGGGAGAGGGGGGGGGGGAGAAAGTGTAGCATGAAAACATCTCATTTTTAGTAGTTAAGAGCGAAATGTGTGGTAAACTCACGACTGCCACATGTGGTCCTTGTAACTTTTTTTTTTTTGGGCGAGGGTGAGGCACGGCCCTTATAAATTAGCCCCTGCGGCGATGAAAAGGAAGTGGATAGAAATTAAGGGCCCATTTACACTCTGTCTCTCTTTCTCTCTATCTCCCAAAGCTACTTTCAAAACAACACTCGAAGAAAAATAATGTTTACCCATCTTTTTTTTTTGTTGTTGTTGTTGCTCTCGATCATTATACACGCGCGCGGATTTTTGTCTCAAAATAATATTAACAATCATGAAGTAGGCATTTTTATATCGTAATCCGGCGAAGATTTTTTTTCTTTTTTCTTCTTCCATAATTTTAATGAATTAACAACCTAGCGACAGATAAATCTACGATGTAGTTGGTAACATTGGCTCGTCACATTTAAGTACCGTATCTGTGAATAGCATTTTAAAGCCCTCGTAATAACACATCGAATGCCGCTCCCTTATTAAGTGCAAATCCATTTTATCATTTGATTTACCGAGTTACGAGAATGAAAAATTCAAATAATCGACCGCTATTTTATTACCGTCAAATTAAATAGTGATAAAAACCGAGCTTTATGTTAGAGTTGCAATATATCTGCTGCCTCTATTGAATTAAATCAATGATACACATCCGGTCCTATTTTATAAAAGATGTTTAAATTAATTTCATTTTTTTTGGAGGGGGGTGGAAAATAAGAAAATTTTACAAAAAAAGTTTTATCATAACATTTTTTAATTGAGGATTTAAGAAACATAATGGTGTAAGTCAAAAAAAAAATTATTTTGTGTAAGAGATTTTTATTTTTAACAATGTAATTTTATTTTTTGTCATTGAATCTACGGTCCTTTAAATTTTATTTAGTATTTTTACAATGATGTTAATTTTACCATTTTTTTTTTTTTTTAGTATTAAAAAAAGATACTGCTAAATTTAATTTTTATTCTTTGAAATATTAAAAAGTGCAGTTTTAAGCGAGGTAACTGATTTTCATATTATGTAGTACCATAGTTACAGTAGTTCGCTTTTAATTTTTAATTACCTCGGGTGTTAATTCAATTTTATCGATTTCCTGACTCAGTCCCTCAATTTATACTCGTTGTTAGGATCCTGGCTAGTTTGATTATAATTATGCAATTAATTTTCAATAATTCTCAAATTGATTTTGGTGTGAAATATTATTAAATGAGATCATAATTATTTTAAAATTTTCATTTAAAAAAAAAAAAACAATTTTAATCACTAATAACTGAAGGGGGTGGGTAGTGTGCTCGTTGTATCAAACATTTTCAATCGAATGATCTGAAATTTATTAAAATTTTTCAAATGAATGAGCTACTGTATATAATTTATTAAAAAGGTTCTTTAAAAAATATATTAAAATAAAATTAATAAACAACACCACCTTATTAATAAAGCGGCACTTTTTCAACCGCGTGCAATCATTTTTGAACAAATCTTTGAACTTAAATCAAAAATAAAATAAATAATTGAAAAGTTTTGGTAAGCTACAATGTATTTCTGAAACTTTTAATTAAATTAATGTAAATGTTTTTCGTTCTACAAAGATTTCGCTGTGCACATTTATAAGACAAGACTTAGAAAAAATAATTGCAACTTCTTTTTAAATACGGTAATTTTATATAATTTTATTTTAGGAAAAGTGGTGTATCCCGCACCAGGTCCCAGGTTAAACCGCTGAAAGCCATTAAATTTAATTTGACCAAGCGCTGAGTCTGTTTACCAGTCGCGATCTTGATAGACGGTCGGCTAGTCCGGCGCCAAAGCCACTTGTATGGAGTCAGGAAGTGTGTGTACATTAAGGTTTCAGGGGTGCGGACAGTTGCACCGCTTCCTCTAAAACTTTTGGTAGATTACTTTAGTGACCGGTGGTCATTGGGCTATCCTTTAGCTTGTTTAGACTCGCGCGATAAAAGATAAGGGGAGATTTTTAAAGCAAGTTTATCACGAGGAAAAACTCGGCACACCTTTTCCTTTCCACATATTTTTTTTCTTCTTTTTAACACTTTTTTTTTTCTTTTTCTTATCTTTCGACTCTTCCTTTACCAACGTCGTTCTCTCTCTCTCGCTTGACCACTGTCCACTTCATTGTCAAACACAGGTACAGTTTTCTCTTTCAATTTCGTGAAAGTTGAGAAGTGTTTTGAGAACTTTGTATATTGTGTAGAGAGCGTGTTGAAGAGAAAATATAAACTGGGAGAAGTGTATTGTTGACAAATAGAAATATGGGCAGCGAATATTTGAATGACCCACTGACATGGCTATAAGAGAGTGTATAAAATATTTTTGAATAGACGGTAACGCGATTATTTGAAAGGGTTTTCGGAGCGTGTGTAAAAGAGTTCCCACACTCAGCTGCACAAATAAATTAAAATTTAATGGCTTTCAGTGAGAGATAAAGCGATTATCGCTCATTGGTCGGGTGCAGTTGTTGTAGTTGAGCCAAGTGACCCGACAGATCAAGTAATTCTAAACCCCGATCATATTAATACAGTAGAACTCTGTTATAGCGACTTGGAAGGCACGAAAAACAGTTTATTACATTATATCCGAGTAATTTAAAAGTTGTACAAAATTTGTAAGCGATTGATGAATTTGTAGAAACCGCCGGATTTCTTTAATAGAACGGTCAAAATCATTTACACTGTAGGATGGTCACCTACTATAGTTCGGAGCTCTAAATTTAACAAGGGTCTTTAAAGTTCTAAATAAAATACCGGTACATGTACAGTATATTTTTTCCCACGGAATTATAAATTATATAACTCATTAAAAGTTTTAACAAATGCTGTTTTTTTTTTTTAAATACACTATAGAGCTACTGTACTGTATAGCTAATTTAAAACTTTTTTTTTTTACTTTAAACGTTTACATTGTAAAACTTGTGTGGTCTATCATGATTATGTCTTAATTAAATTTTTTTTCCTTGATCGCACAGCGGGAAATTTTTTTAAATGCATTTTTAAACGTTGAAGGTGTTAATATTCAACAATTATGTAATTATGCAGGTGTTTTATTATTTGAATTAATTTAAGTACTTCCTAAGCTTAACCGCACTCATACTGTGATAAAAACTAAATCTTAACAGACAACTACCGGTATTAGCAGTAATTAACTGTATACCGGTAGTAATTTCTGTTAAATTTAAAATACGATAATGTATTTTTTTTTTTAATCGAGGGGGGGGAAATGCGGTAGCACTGTATTGCAAAATTTCGTATACCGGTTGCGAAATTTCGATGAATAAGTTAATTTTTTTTTGTACCCGATATTAAAAATTATTATTGCTTAAAATATAAAAAAAAAAAAATTTCCAAGTTAATGAAATGAATTAAATAATTAAATTTCTTTTCCCATCAATTTAGCGAAACTTTTAATTTTTGGAGGTTTTTAAAGGAAATATTATCTTATTTGTATTGTAGGCCTAAATATGTCTTATTTGGACGCAATTTATTTTAAAAAAAAACACACAGTACACATGTCATTAGTCACCAGTTTTGCTGGTTAAAATCTACTCCCTCTCTGCCTCCCCCCCCCCTCCCTATCCTTTTTTCTTTTGGTTCAAAGGAGTCGATGTTTGTTTGGCTCAAATATAAACTTGCTCAGTGAGTGGTTTTAAACAAATACTATCGTTGGAATATTTAAATACTCATATGCGGACAAACAAAATAAGACAAGCTTCAAACTTATGCAAACAGAATAATACATTTGAAACCGGCGCCATCGTTCAAACTGGCGCGACACCCAAATATCACCAAACACTATTTTTTTTAATACGAGTAATTAAATTATTTTGAAATGGCTGTTTAAAAATAATATTTTTAACGACAAATTTAAAGCTACTGCATATCGATAAATCAACTTCTGTATATTGTACCTGTAAGATACAGTTGATACTGTACATAGATTCATAGTGATAGTTTGATACCGGTACATTAGCAGACAAACATTTAAAAAAACAAAGATTATATATTTTTTTTTTTAAAAATACTGAATACATTTATAACGTCAGTCTACTGGCAGCTCAGTTAAAAATAAAAATCAATGAGTACAATTTTTATTTTTTTAAAATTACAGTAATGAGAACCAGTATTTTATTTTTCAAGATTAATGATTGATTTTTAAATTTTTATTATTGGAATTTTATAATACCAATAATAAAAAAAAAGGTTTATACCGTTAATTAAAGAAAGTTTTGAAAACTATAGTGAGTTAGAAAATAGCATTTGATCATACTTTCGAGAAAAAAAACTTGTTAAAAACTGATTTCAGTACTGTACATCATTTTAAAAGGGCGATTATAATTAAGTTATTTATTTTTGCTCAATTTGTTAAATTCATTAACCTTTTTACTTCCAATTTTTATTGTTTCAAAAAAGTTTGGAAATCACCTCATTCAAATCTTTCAAACATTTTTTCCTTATTCATAATATTTTAAGCGGCTTGAGCGTGTGTCGAAATTCTCGTTAAATTTGACCATATCGGAAATGCGGAAAAAAACCAAAACAAAAACTCTTGAATTTTTTTTTTTTTTTTTTAATAATTTTTGACAGCTAATCGCGGTGGTACTATATGGACCTACTTAATTACAGTAAAAAGTGAGTAGGCGTGGATTTCACCTTAAGAAAAATTGCGAAAATTTTTTCTCTTCGACTTCAAGTAGAGTTAATGGGAATGGTCACAGATGGTCAGCAGTAAAATATCTATCGGCCTTCGGAACTTTTTCGGCGTAGCCTACCTACGGTGGTGGTTATCGAGAGTGATGGTCACTTTGTTTCTCACGCCAACCTACAAATTTAGGGTCATTTGATTTTTGTTTTTCTTTCTTATCTGTCCGACCTTCACGTTGTTTTTTTTACACCCCGTACAATATGCATCTGTTGTTTTGAATAGTTATTACTATGCTGGGATCGCGGGTGAGAGCAGATTTTTGGTTCTTCGGACAAAATTGATGGTCATGGGCGCAGAACGTGTGCTCACCAATCTTAATTCTCGCAAATTGTTTCACCTTTATAATTTGTCCGCTGCCATTACAACTGCAGGTATTGACTTAAAAGCAGCGTCGGTGGGTTATACCGTCATGCCAGGATCCCTCCTGTTCCTTGTTGTTTCTCGCGCAAAGTCCGGCGGCTCCGCTCGGACTCGCGTGTTCGAGGAGGTCGAAGGTTTAGGTACTGTCCGGCGGACGGGTGCATGCGCGATCTATTATTAAAATCCTTTTGCGTTCTGGTAAATTATTGCCAAAAATCTATGTGGAAAACTCGATGTAACTCGCGCAACAATTACTTTTATTATATAATACGTCAAAATGTTTTCATAAGCGTCGTTTTTTGTTTTTTTAAAAAAAAGTTAAATATCGTTACCGGTATTTGTTTAATAAAAAAAAAAAGAAAAATTAGTAAAAAATGGACCGCTCATAAAATATTTAATAAAAAGTTGGGTAAACTATCGGGTAATTAATTTTAATTTTTTTAGTTTATTATTATTTTATTAAAAGTAGAAAACGATATTAAAACAGTAAAATTTAGTTTTTTTTTTTTTTGTTGATAAAATTTAAATTACAAGTTTTAAAATTGATTTAATAAATAAATATTACAATATTTGACTTAAAGGTTTTTTAAAAAATCAAAAACAAAATAATATTGCATTAATAGGGTTTTTTTTTATTTTTTATTTATAATTCGTTTCGACCAATTTATGTTCTACAATACTGTTTAAATTGGGTTTATTTTTTTTACTTATACACTGTAATTCGTTTCGACCATTATTTATGTTCTACAAAACTATTTAAATTGCGTGAGGCACCGAATAAACAGCGTTTGTGACCAATGAAGGTCGTTTGAAGAAGCCATGCGGTACATAAAACGACTGCGTTTTGTGTTGAATTTTTAACGCAAAATAATATGTTAAAATCGACAAAATGTAACATTAGTTGCCGAATATAAAGGCAGTAATTTCTAATTTTAATTTATATCCGCAAATAAAATACTAAACAAGGTGCGCGTTAAAGTTCTGAAGATTTATCCTCGATTGCTTTTCCCTACCTCGTATTCCTGCGCGCGGAACAGGTTAAAAAGGGTATCTGTCATTACTTGATACAGGGTTCTTTTCGAACTCTGCAGAATCGCAATCAAGAGATTCTGGATACAGAATTTTTGTTCCTGGAAGCTGTTGTGCTAATTATGCAACGACGCTTCCTACAATTCAATCATTTTTAGCATTTTAATAATACAAACTAGCTGCGGTAAATCGTATTCAACTACAATTACTGTACAGTATTGGTTTTATTAATTTTAACTATTCGTGTTTCTTATTTTTTAATTGAGTCTTTTATTTGCTCGATGCGGTTTAAAATTTCAAATTATGGCTAGTTATTTTTTTAATTATCTGTAGGTCCTTTAATTTAATGGAATTTGTTTTAAAATTATTATTAAAATGCTGGTACGGTATTAATGTTATTTAACAAAATTTGTTGTTTTATAGGCGCGATTACCAACATTTTTATCATGCTGCTGTAATATCTATACACTGTGTTTAAAATAATTATACTGTAGTACCGTACATGTAATTACCATACTGTACTTGTTAATTGCTAAAATTAATACCAAGACAATAATTATTAAGAAAGCCATAAAAATTAAATACTCTACCGATAGCTGAAACTTTAAATACTGTATAATTATGTGCGGTATTGTAATGCAAAGATTACTTGCAAACTTTATTGATACAGTATTTAGATTTATAATTATTACGGTTTAACCAGTATATTTCAAGAATATTTCGCACAACAATTAATTATTTTATTTTTTTTTATTTTGCAATTTAAAATAATTTTGAATGCGAAAGATTATAGCCTACAGTATGGCTCAACCAATAAAATTAATACAGTAATACATTTTTTTTTTAAAAAACTATTTTATAAATAAAAGAAATATTCTAAAATGAAATAAAAGTTTACATCATAGTAACTACAATGATTATTTACAGTGTACATGCATTGTACAATAATTATTACCGGTATTATTTATTATTGTTTTTAAAAAATTATGATTTGAATGTACCGCTGTTGCAAGTTGCCATAAGAGAAGCGCTAGAGGTCGCTCTAATGCAGAGCGCAGTAGAGAGCCTATATGATATTTGGGCAAGAGAGTGGTCATGGTAAGAGATTTTTCTGATTGGTTATCGCAATCACGT
>JAQGAZ010002188.1:0-19870 GCA_034692225.1 Polydesmus complanatus
AGTTCATTTTTTTAACGACTAAACGGCCCTTACTTTGCGAATTACCCTCGCAATACAACATTACATGATAATTAAGTTATCAGCGACATACTGTACATGTACTGTATGTACTGTATTAACAAAATTAATTAATGGCAAACATATCCAAAATAATTATTTTAAATTCCGTGACAGCAACAATAATTTTGTTTGTTTGAAAATTTCAAAACAAACGAAGTTTTAATTAAGCAAAATAATTTTAAATAATAAATACACAAAATTATTTTTTTTAATGCATAAACGATCGATTTATTATTCCCTTTGTGCAGTTTATTTTTAAACTATTATAGGCTATGTGTGCTTTAAGCTACGCAGCACGACTAAGCAATGGTTGTTTGTGAACTTTAATGATGAATTAACTTCTACTATGTCAGTTTTCGATACGCAAATTTGCAGTAAAGTTCAATTATAATGTAATATACAGTATGTACAATGTAATTAAATAGGTGGATTGTTTATAGTAATGAATGATGAGTGTAAATAAAAAATGTGAAATTGATTCCGTCACCAATACACTTAAGCATCTCACAAAACACACTTTAGAACAAAAGCTCGATCAAATCAAGCTTCATGAAAAAAAGTGCATCATTTACAGAAATAAGTCGTTAAAAAAGAATGGACGAATAAACAATTTGAAAACTTACAACAAAAAAAAAGAGATCAATACAAATCTCAAAGTATAGCGTTTTAATTATTGAAAAACAGAATCCAATTATTATATTGTGTATGTGCTGCAGTATTATTTTAGTTCCTCGATAAGCCCGGTATCAAACAGTTGGCGGAACCGACTATAGTATTGCTATTTACCTTTTTATACTAACCCAGAAATAAAAATCATTTATACTTTTAGCTTATTAATTATTGAAAACTAATAAATAATAATTGATAAAATCAATTCAAACATAAAAAGAGCATTCGTAGTTACAGTATCCATAAAATTAGGTAAGCATACTATGTACAGTAAGCCTACTATTGTCACCAAATAAAAGTAGGCAAAATAAATTTATTATCAAAAAAAAAAAAACTATATTAAGTTATAAATAAATAAATACCGCTGCATCTTTTTTCGAATACACTGTAAAATATTTTCCAAAAAATTCAAAATATCAAAACACATTGAAATATTATAAAGTGCAAAGCTTCAGTGCGTTCAACATCAAACAGAAAAATCTTTCGTTGAAACAATGAGCAATGTTTGGTTCAGTTATTTCGCTCGAACATACGACGACCTGGAGCAGTTCGCTTATCACATTTAACCATCAAGTACAAAAAAATCAATCGAAGTTGAGGCGCGATCGCGCAAAAAACATTTGCGAAACGAAATAAATAAAATAACGGCTACGCTTATTTTTATATCAAAGAAAGAGAGGGAGAGAGAGAAAGATGTACCGAACGGCGATTCACAGTGACATATCGGTTGTTACACCGAAGACGGTGACAAAGAATGGATAGTGGAACAAGACAAATAGGTTCGATCTTTTTCGTCATCCAAAAAGCCCGTATTCTCGTTAACTTCGCACAGGAAACCAATATCAATCACACCTCCAAAAAAGGCTTAGCTGTCACAAAAGACTAAAAATGATTTAATATCGCATTAAGTTGTTAGAAAAAGATAGAGAAGAAAAATGATGACATAAGAAGGAAAATCGATCGGAAATACGAAAGAATATTAGAAAAAGGCGGAATTTTCCATTCCCCATACCTTATCAAATTGAAGAATAATGTTGTTGTCACGCAATTCAATGACTAAACGTAGCCAATAATTATTAAGCTAAATCATTTCTTACATACAGTACATGCAAATAAATTAAGTTAAATTGAAAATAAATATGCATAATATTGATAATAATAATGCAATTTTAAATAAACTCAACAGAAATTATAGATTCAATGTTACGGAATTACGATAAACCTACGATCAAAACTCTAAGATTACAGCTCTTACTACCTTAGCCTAATACTGTATTTAATTTTAAATGCTTTTAGAAAACTAAACAAATTTCAGCTTTATTTACAAAAAAAAAAAAAAGTAATTGTAAGAACCAACATTGATCAAGAGATTTGTGCGCTCTTTACAAGCATATTTTTATAATTCAATGTAAATAATACGGAGTATGTTAATACCGGTAGCCTACTTTACGTACTTTTAAAAAAAATACGTAGTTGATGCAAACTTGTGATTCCGTTAGATGTCATGCACAGTGTTTTCTCCCCACCAAAGTACGAAATTCTTCCATGATAATAATTATGCTATAACAGTTTTTCTATACTTGTGTCATCAAATGGCTTATTACGCCCTCCTATCATTAGCAGAGTCCCAATTAGGCCAAGTAGCAATTTTTAATTACAGTAAGATGCCTATACATACAATTATGATATGTACGTATTAAACAGTAGTACAGTACATACAAGTTTATTGATTTACTTTTCTGAAGTTTTTCAAAAAAAAAATCGATCATCTGTTTTTGTTTTGTCGTGTGAAAACACCTCAAAACACGCAAAAAAAAAAAAAAAAAAAAAAAAGAGAACGCGGATAAGCCGCAAAACAGATAATCCACCCGTGGATAATCGAAAGTTTAATGTAGGTAGGCCTATGGGAACTCCATACAATGATTCATCCAGTCAAAAAAAAGTATGTCAAGATTTAAATAAATAGCCTTTCAAAAATCCTATTAACTTAAGTTCAGCATTAAAACTTAAAAGTGCGCAATGCGGCGTTTTAACATAAACATTAGAAGTGGCACTAACTCGCAATAACGTTAGTCCACTAAAATAATAGCTACCGGTAGTGAAGATCAATAAAAGTTGCATTTTTCAACAACTCCGTAGAGTATTATCATGCATTTCTTTAACATAACTATAATTATAGTATACGTATAGGCCCATTATGGAAAGCGAATAAAAAAAAAACCGGTACTGTATTTTGCTAACACAGTATTAAACCATATAGTAAGCTACTATACAATGTATATTGTAAATAAAAACAAAACTGAGGACACTTCAAAACAATGTTAATGGTGAAACAAAATTGAATCAAACTACTAAACTGTCAACTAAATGAAGCGGATATTGACAGACTTCCTTTAAGTGAAACGGAAAAAACAAAAACCGTTTGTGCAAGCGTAGATGCGCCAAAACAATACATGTGCTTTAATAACAAATTTAAAAAAAATAAAAGTTTGAATCAGCTATAATCCTTAGAGAGCCATAAAACAACGTAAGGTAAAAAAACGAAACTGACTGACTTATTCAACTACTGTACTGTACACTGTGAAAGTGTTAATAATATGGTAGAAGTAGATTAGTGGCGGCGTGAAACTAAATGTTTTACCTACTCGGCCAGCCATTTGCAAAGCAAACAGTCTGTTTCTGCATCGATTTTTAATCCACTGAACTAACGTTCATTAGATTAAACTTTGTTTAATAGATTATAATGAATATTTAACGACCAACGGTCTATGTAGGCCTACTGTACAAATATTTAACAATACAATTTAAGCGTTTTAAAAACCTGTAACATACTTTAAAGTACCGGTAAGGCATATTTTATAATAATGTAGGCTACTTAATGTAAAAACAAAAAATCCAGAATCACCAAAAGCTCCCATTTTGGTAGGCACCGCGGATAAGTAAAAATGAATTCATAACGGTAAAAAATGTATAATGAATTTCCAATTGTTTGAAAAAAAAAATAATAATAATAAGTTTTGTTGGATTTTTGACTTGTATGATGCAGGAATGTTGGCCATTCTGAAGCTTAGATTGTAGAAATTTGACATGTCAATAAGGGGATTTTATTCTATTGTATTTCGTTATTTAACAATGTTTTCATCATTTTTTCTCGCGAAAATTTTCCATTTTTGTTATTTCTAGATGTCAGGATTCTGATTTGTCGACATATTGGCTTGTCGAGATTTCATTCTTTTATATTGACATTTTTGTTGTCATCAATAACACATTCAGTACAAGTATAATAATACAAATCATTTTTTAAATAATGTATTGTGACATCTAATTGAAATGCAACACAGCTTTAAAATAAAACTGAATGTAAGGCAACGCTCAAGTTGAATAAAAAATAATTCAGCTAAATTTAATACACTGTAGTCTTTAATTTTAATTACATTTAATAATAAACTTGTTCTTTAAATGTTTCTATTAAGTATGGCGTTCCTTCTATTTTGCAAGTCTAGTACATGCATACAGTACATGTATTTTATAATTAATTACCGGTAAATTTTTTTTAGAATTTTGAAAAATTATAAATGAGCTAAAAGCTGAAAATTCAATGATGAAACCAGGCGGTTAGACGATGTCAAAACTCATCCGAGCGAATTTTAATTGCATTCACTGAAGCAAAAATAGGTGCGAGACAACACTTTATTAAATAGCAATACTCTACTGAAATGTATATATATATTTTTTTTTAAAAAAACCTGAAGTATTAAATGCCAATCCAAAAAGTTAACTTTTCTTCTAAAATTTACACGTATCAACATTTCGTTTTGCAAGTGCATTTTGCATGCATAAAATAAGTAAACAATCTACTACCGGTACATTCATTTAAAAAAAAAATTCTAATGAAAACTAAATAAAAATGTGTTTATGTGTAAAGGTGTGCAAGCTGCACATGCATTTTAAGTTTGTTATACCGGGAAACATTCAAATAAAAAACAAATAAAAAAATGCGATCAAATTCATTTCATGTATTTCTTTTTAAGGTAGGCTACAAATCATACAAATCATTCTGCATCGTGTATTATAAATTCAGAATAAAAATATAGACATGTAGATGTTAGTACATTATTTATAGAATTTGGAAGAGAAGGAATAAATCTGATTTAAAAAAAAAATTATGAAAATCAGCAGTTACAAATGAGGAGCGTAAACTCGGTATGTTTCTCTAGTCTCCATTCTCTGTATTTGTCGTCAAATGCTCTGAAATTGAACACGGATAGAGAACACAGTGACATTGCCAACGCCGTCATCTTCCTCAGCGCTGTTAAAACCCGGAAAATATGAAATCAATATTTGTTAAATATACCAGATGCTCGCTATAAAAATACATGAACATTCCGACTTGTTTTCGTTTCACGTAATACCAACTCCCATCACACACTTCAAAAATTGCATAAAACCGCACTTTACGTTTTTTATTACTGTTTATGTAACAAAAATAAAAACACACAATAAGTAAAGATATGAATAAATAAGCCGTTCTTAGTTATCTACTACTCTTAGCAGGCTCGTAGTATGCAAGTAATGTGCGTGCTTTGCAGTCTTTGTATTTTCTCAAATTACAGCATTTTTTACAATAGGCGGTATTGTACCGGCAACAGTTTTGTAGACACAAAGAAGTCATTTTTTCATAGAAGGTGCTTTAAGCATTTTTCCCTCATCACGTCATCTTGCCATATTACATGGCTAAATATTGTGCTTTTCAATTTTAAACGTAATCGATCTGAAGTCAACTACCCGACATGCAAAATTTAATTAATCATTTGAATAGAAAAATGAAAATAGATTACGATGAGCAATAGCTCCATTCCCCCGCGATCTTTTTTTTTGTACAATTTTCCGATCAAATTTTCCTCCCACAAAACAACCACAAAATTGATTAATACCAAATTCTATGTACCGCGGTTAGAGCGATTTACAATTTTCTGTGACTTTGGTCAAAATATTGTAGCCTACATGTTTAATTTTGTTTAATAAAGATAATGGAATGACAAACATTGTTCAAACTCTGGCGCATTTGTTAAACAAGAGCGCATTAACTCTACTAATCGTGAAATGTTTTCTTTGGGTTATCAATAGAAAATCTAACTCTACCAAATTAAAACGCAAGATATTCTAACTCACTGTATAATAATTACACAATTTAATCGTTAAAAACACTTTTAAATAATTCAATTTACCGTCAAACTCAACTCTAGCTGCAATTAATGAAACTTATAATTTAATCTTGTAAAAGCTCAATTGAAAAGATATTAGAAACATTTGGTTTTTATCACTTTGGTTATCACCACGTAGGCTACTGTACAAAAAATCGATAAATGCTATTCAGCACATTTCTATTTAAACTTCATTATTTCAACTAAATCGAATAAAAAACTAATTTAACATATGCAATGATCTAAACTAATGGGTTTCGAATGCAATTACGTCTGAGTAAATTTACAGATGAAAATTATCGTAAGTTTATCTGGCAATGTTTTAAATGGGCTTTAATATTTTAAATGTCAAATTAACTAAGCGATTTAAACTAATAAAACTTAATTTACCGGTAGTCAAATTAGTACTGCAGCATAATAATTATTACATGTATAGGCCTACCTTATGTATTACATGCTTCAAAGAAATAAAACCTCGAATAAGAAAATCCATAAACCTAAAATAAGTGTGATCTAAACACATTAAGCAACACCGGAAATTAATACCGTGTTTCCCCCATTATAAGACATCGTCTTATATTAAATATAGCATAAAAAACACATAAGGGCTTACTTACAGGATAGGGTTTACATTTACGGAAAAATCCAAAAAACTATTAAACCCGCCACAACGACAATGCATTTTTCATAAAGGGTTTATTTTTGGGAGAGGTCTTATATTTAAACACTCCTTAAAAATCGCGACTGGACTTATTTTCGGAGCGGCCTTATAATGGGGGAAACACCGTATTAGCCAATGATTCTGAGACTCTGTTGTTTGCTCTTACAGTACAGTATTTCTTTTTTTTATGCTCAAATATTCTTTAATTTTTATTTATTTTTTTGAAATTAAATACTGTACCGGTATCTAAAAAATGGTTTTAAAAATTTCAAAATAATTTTTTGGTTAAAAAGTTGTCATAAAGACGTTATCCAGTCGCACATAACACATTTTCATTAAACCAATTGCTTGAGAGGCTCTTCTATGTTGCAGATTTATGCGCGTACACCAAACTTCCATTTTATTATGAAACTTTTCAGGAATTGGACGTCCAATTTACACCGCATTGCTGCCGCGCGTGCCAAACCTACTCGAATATCCTCTTATCATTATTACATGCGCCAGTTATTTTATCACTACAGTACAGTAGGCCAACTTGGACATCTCCAACGCGTAAACAGTTTCAAACATAGTAAACGGTTTATAAACAATCCGGATGACTAACAAAACTAAATTCCAGTAATAATGATCTTGGACTACCATCATGTGTACGTACGGCTTACATAAAGATCCAGGCAAACACATAAAAAGTGCGGCCATTCTTATAACATGCAAGGATCCACAATTTTGCTGAGTTTAGTAGATGGTTAAATTTGGAGAAAATCCACTTTATTTTCGATGAAGAACTTTCGTTCGAATCTGCGTAAATCCCCTATCTTACGTCTCACTATCAATCACTTTCACTCCCTTTCGCACGTTTACAGCAAAGATAAATAACCCGCTACAGTATTTTAAAGAAGTTGAAAGTACAGCATTTGTGCAACCATCACTTTTAACAGAAGATTACGGACTTCTTTGTTGAATCACGATTTACTATACAACCCATCTTTCACGGCCGGCGCTCACACAAAGTAAAAAAAAATATATTACATTTTTAGAAAACTTTAATATAATAAGACAGAAAAAAAAAAAAAACTAAAGAAAAAAAAGTGTACAAATATTAAACAAATGTCTGAATGATGTGAAGCTGGCCAAAAACGATAGGAGTATTAAAGTCAGAGTTTTATGTCTTGTAAAGTTCTTTAGGTATTCAAGGGTATCCTTGTAGTCGACTTAAGAGAACATCGCCAAACGAATTCGATGATAAAATTGGATAATGACGCATATAAAAGCGCAATAAGTCCGCTTTTAGAACGTTTTGCGAATGTCAAACGGCTATAAATTTCAACCAATCACAACATTACATCTCCAGATTTGACCTTTAAAGTGTGTTACATGCAAATTCGAGTAGCTTTACTACCCTCATTAAATTAAGTTGGTCTTTTATCTTGTTTAAGCTGCTGATGGATGGCTGTGTACGAAGGTTTCAACATTTTCAAAGTGCTATAAACATTTCCGCATCGAATTATACGTAGACCTACTGTCTGCGGAAGAAAACGAACAAAATAATAATAATAAAAAAAAATAAAAAAAATTACGTGAGCCTGCACATTTATTCTATTGTTCGAGGCTTTTATCGCACCGATCAAAAATTTAGGTCTATTGTATTTACGCTTCCAATTTTAGTGAATAAAATAAAAGTTAGCTGCTAACATCAAAGTGACGAGTTTTTGAATACTAGCTTCTACATAATTTATCACTTCTCTTAAAAGATGTGAGCGCCGAAAACGGAAATAAAAAAAAATTATAATCTTTCACATTTTTTTTCTTTCACAAATAATAAACAATTATCGTGCAAGCAAAAAAAATATCTTTTCAAAACACATAAACACTATTTTCAGAACTGTAAAAATAAATTAACTTAAAATTAGTTACACTTGTCGTTAGTAGCAGTAGTTGCACTTAATTATTCAGGACGTGCGCGCCATATTTCGCTTCTGTTTTCATCTTTCTATCAGATGTGCGCATTTAACTTTAGATAGACGCATATAATATTCAGTGCTAGGAATATTTTTGCAATGCAAAACACGGAGACCGAGAAGATTTTTAAAGAAATGGCCTCGCCAACCCCTAATCGATACAACATACCATACGCACACTTACATTCTGTAGATACAAAAGCTTTTTCCCTTCAGCTTCTATTTTATCCATCAGCGTGCGAGCTTTCAACAAATACAGTACTCTCCAACACTATTCTCTTAAATTTCCGAAACGAAAAGCAGACCAAACCTAACTAATAAATAAGTTATATATTTGTTATGTCGAGACATTATTTAAATTCAAAAAAAAAAAAAAAAAGCAAGTTGCGAATTAATATTTATTTTAATGAAATTAATGTCTCGTCGAGCTAGCTTCGTCATTAACTTCGAACGAATTAACGCGGAATAATAAAATATTTTTTACTATAACTGTTATTTGTAGATTAAATAATCCCAACCGCAAACACAAAAATAAAATAACGGTAGGATAAAAATCCTAAAAATAAATAAATAAATGATACAACCGGTACTTGAGTGAAAACAAAAACCGTATACATAACAAGATTCACTTACCATTGGGAAATGTAATCGCATAAAGAGAAACAACTCGTGTGTAGTTTCCATGTACATGTATACCATAAGCTTATTGACTTAAAATGAGAAAATCCGAGTGTAGTACGTCTCTTTTCTCTCACTTTACGTCACATAGAATAACTGCGTCTACAGCAAATTTTCACCGAACAAATGTACTGTGGTGTTTTTAATTTCCATCACATTCCCAAGTCAACAATAACCGTATTTTAATAACTGACATTAACATTTTGAGTCGACGAAAATCGCACGCTTATAGTTATATGGCAACACTTGAAACGGAAATGCACGCACGGGAAAGAATTAAAATAAACGTAATGCGATTTAACATTAAAACATGTACCTACAAATACGCCAATATAATTTGGCAAGAAAAAACTATATAGAAAGTTAACAATTATTGAAATTCCTACATTTTCAATAAAAATGTTTTAGAAAAAAAAAAATTCATTCAAGTGGAGCGCACTATAAACGGACTTATTATAGTCTACAGACTTCTGGGTACCAAAATATGGTCGCATTATAAACGGTTTTCACTAGGTTCATTCACTTAATGAAAGTAAAGACAAATTCTCAAGACAAATTGAAGGTGACAAAAATAAGCAAATCTAAAGGCAATCTGATTTTAATATTTGCCCTTGCCTGTTTGTTTAATTTATTAACTCAGTTTAATTATTGAATGCTTTATCTTCTTCATTTTAATTTTCAGCATCAATATAATTTAATAAATAATTGTATCCTAATAACTATCAGCTGTTTTTTCTTATTCATTTTTATTATTATGACTTAGAAACAAATTAAAGGAAAGTGGTGTCATTCTGAGAAAGCGTAGACTAGTGATGTCACACTCAAATCAAATGAATTTGCCTTTTTTACACTCAGAAACAAAAGGCAAAAGTAAAATCAAATAATAAGCAAGTTTTTGCTTTAATAACGACTTTAATATTAAGTGAATGCATCTACTGTATTTGATTTCTTACCACTTTCTTCCAAGCTTCCGCCATAATGACCGCCTAGGGTTCGTTGGAGATTGAAATGAGCATTTAAACGCGACATAATTTTTTTGCCAGCGTCAATTGCATACTCGCTCTAACTGGTAATTAGAATTTAATGATATATTCGAGCGTGACATCTAATTAATTAAATGAAAAGCCTTTTAATTAAGAATAATAGCGCAAACTACTTCGTCCATACATGCACAGCTCATCGTAAAAAAACAGTTTATGCGTCATCCTATCGAGACGCAGGCAGAAACAATTAGAACGAAAATAATTGGCGCAAGTAGAAATGACAACAGCGATGGAGGAGCCCAACCGAACAAATCTAGTGGAAGAAAAAAAAAATACCAAAGAAAAAGAAATCGCAGATATCAATTGAAGAGTGAGAGCGAGCGGTGGGGGAATTTGGAGATAAAAAGAATCAATCGAAAGGTCGTGTCAAGTAAATTCGCTTGGGTCCACCCAAGAGTACCTGACATGTCCCCCCCCCCTTTTCTTTCTTTTACTTTCACTTTTTTTTTAGCGCCCTTGATTTTAGTATGCGCAACGTATCTTTTCAGAAGCTATGTTTACCTAGCAGTTTTATCAAGTGCCACAACTATATATATCTCCCAATATTTCATTGAAATCGCAAAGAGTTCACGCACAGTATTTTGTTAGATTTGTAAAAAGCGACTCGCTTAATGATTTTTTTTTTATCCAACAAAATGCTTCGATGAACAAGCATCGTCAGCAGAAAACCTAGACCTAGACGTGCGCTTTCATAAATGCACTGAACTACACTCGTAGCTTAATATCTGTTTTTTTCTTCTTCATAGTTCTATCAGCAATTAATTTCAATTTCGTCTTGTTTGTTCAAAATTGTCAAGTTATTATTTGAAGCTAGAATAACTATGAAATAGTAACGAAATCGTAATAGCATACCGGAAATTAAAAATAATAAAAGTCAGGCACAATTATATCGACGTCATGTTTAAAAGTAAATAAATATAGTAAAATATTATTATAAGCAGGTCTCGTACAGACTATATGCAATACCGTACTATGTCATGCACAGTAGGCAGTAGGCCTATACTGATTCTTGGAGAGAGTTCATATTCAAATATCGTTAATAATAAAATACAGTACTGTATAGCCTACCCAAATTTAAGGAAAATTTAATAAGTAACAAAAACATCGCTTCCAACTGTTATGCATAACAAAAATAAATTGCTTGTATTCTTTATTAATACTATCCAAAATATAATATGTATCAACCTCAATCTTGCATTTTAGAAAATATCAAAAAAGAAGACGAACTTAGACGAAAACTTCACACCAGGTTCACAAGAGACTACTAGTGCTTTAAAATTTATATTAAGTTTATGTTGATCATAAAATACAATTTTTATATACCGGTCTATATATATTTTTTTGAGATAGGGAGTAGTTATACGTCGTAATGAATATTACATCAACAAAGTTTTTTATTATTATTTTCAAGGCGAAAATTTCTAAATAATTTCCTAAAATTGAATTTAGGGCGCGTTGTATATACTCGTACATAAAAACTGTAAACTATGTCATCTAAAAAATCAAGCAAAAAACATGTAATTCAATAAAAAATATTTTTCGTAGATTCACTTTGAAAAGTAAACAGTAAAATAATAAAAATAAGCTGCTAACAAGAGCAGCTCAAAATTTATTCGAACAGATATAACTTAATAAAAATATATGAACAGGATTTTCAGCTTACAGTACAAATTAATAACGTAATGAACAATTTCCCTCCCCCCCCCCCCCCCCCCCCCTTACTGTATTGACCAATGTTGAAACTTAAAATTGAAAACAGTTCATTTTTAATTCTTAATACATATTAAATTCGATTATGTCGTTATAAATTCAATTCGCTATAACACAACTAGGTCTAAGCAAACATTAAAGTAGATGGTTTATTGTCAGCGCCCGACGGTAATGTATTTTATGCATGTTCACGGCAAGGCTTCTTTTATGGTTTGCGCACAATAGAAGTGACTGAAATGATTTTTGCACGTGCTTTTCATTTATCCCACGAAATCTTTAAGAAGCAATGAAAAAAAATATTACCTCGCATCATTTAATCTGCAAGAGCTTGAAAAACCCAACCCATTCCACAATTACTTTTGTTACTTAATCTACTCGTCAAAAGAAATGACGCTTTGCGTGATGCGTAACAATTGCCCGAGATTTTCACTTACATACATATATACCAGTAACTAAATTATTAATTAATGATGGGCAACCAAAAAAAAAAAAAAAATAATGATAAAAAAAAAACCTCCCAAGTTAATTTATTGCATCTCCGAATAAAAGTAGGAAGAAAAAAAAAATTTGAGATAACGATTGTGCGTGTCACTCGCAAAAACGTTTCTTTCTTAGTAATCGTAAAGATCGAGTCAAAGTCACGTCATGATTAGCTTCAAATTGGCAAAAATATAAAAACCGAGGGAGTAAACACTTGCCGATAAAAACCCCGCATAATAGATAAATTAAGAACAACCTGACGCTATTTTGCATGCGCACGTTTTAACGCAATCGATTAAACACCCGCCCGCTACCAATAAATTACTGACGGCGCAGCTCCACCATCATATTTTCATGCCGATTTTCAAACCTAATTATAGATTACGAGAATGTCGATAAGAAGAGATCAATTGAAGTCGAAGAATAGAATTTTTAAACAACTAGTACCGGTAATGCAAATTGTCTAAGAAGAGGATAATTCGCTATTCAATTTCAGGTGCGATCCAATGCTGCTTCCTCAACGTAATCATCGTCTTTTCTTCAACCCAAATAATACCGAATAGCGGTAAAAGTCGATCGGCGAAGTTGAAACGATAAAAAAAAAATTAAATAAAAGCTCGTGCGGCTGAGTTGTCACGAGGGAGAGCCAGCGCGCACGTGTGAAATGGAATGACGTCAACTGGAGTAGACAGAAAACGTAAAAGAAAAAGTTACGGTTATTTTATTACCAAAACAATTCTATTTTTCAGACTTTTCGAGACAAGCGCGTAAAAAGTACACTCCTTTGGTGGCCTTTCAAATTATTTTGAAGAAGGAATTGCATCCCCCCTTCTCAAGAATAATTTGTTGACAAAATATTCGTAACGCCTCAAACAAAATTAAAGAGTCACATTGCAGGCAGTAAAAACTTTAAAAAGAAAATTGTATAGTGTGCGGTAGTTATATTACGTTATAGAATTATTTTACTATTTTGACTATGCATGCAATAGACCTACTCATTTTTTACTACCGGTAGCTCCATTCCAAAATTTATCGAATTACATGTTCATGTATAGGCTTAGTACCTATAATGAAATTTTGCTTTAAAATCATTATTTGAAAATTTAATTATCATTGCCATCGGTATAACAAAATTTAATTTAATAAAAAAGTTACTTTTAGTCTCTGTAAACATAGTTCGTAATCAAAAATTCTTAATAAACACTAAATATTCCAGAGGAAACTTCACTCTTTAGTAAAAATCAAAAGCAAATATATGTACATTTTAAACAAAAATATTTGCTTTGATTTATTTAATTCAAAGTTCCTGTTTATTCTAGCATCAACAAAACACATTAAAAATTAGAATTACGCATTAACTAACTTACAATCACAGGCTGCGCAAACATCCATTTTAATAACATTATAAGTAATAGCCATCAGTAATGCGATTTCTTAATGCATACTATTCTTATAAGAGGTTCGATGACGCCTCCACCGAACAACGCACCTTAGTATTATTATAATCCTATCTTAAATTTTTATTATTTGACATTGTGATGCTCGTTGGAAATTAAAATAAAACTAAATAAACCTAACCTAGACCCTAAAATGGGTGGTATGGAGAAGAGACTATCCATGCAGAATATATTAATTCTGCATGGATACCTGGGAGCATCAGTATACAAAAACTAAGTTATTGTTATATTGTTCTCGCTCATTGTTATTTGAAAGTTCATTTTTGAATTGTGCATGAAATGCAATTTTCCAAAGACGTGTGTTTCAACGGTGGTTGATGGAAGCTTATTTTGCGTAAAAACCTTCAGACGGGTCATGAAGACTTTGAATTAAAATGTCCTTATTCAGAAGTTCCTAACACGCGATAATAATCTTTAAAAGACGTTCTTGGTGAAATAACTCACTGTAACAGTTTTTAAGTGTCAATAGACAATTGTCAAGAAGAGTGCAGTGTACATCACAGGTTTTAATTTTTGAACACAAAATCAATCGCAATCATAATTAGGCTACACGTAACTGAGACAGCTAACAAAAGAGTATACAGTTATAGCGAAAATTTACTTATGCCCACGTGATATCTTATCCCTTATATTATTATGTCTGGTTGCGTCACTTTACGCCCACCCTGTATTTCACTGAAACAAAATAATGAAAATTTTCTTCTAATAAAAAAATTTAAATTCGATTTACGAATTTTATAAAAAGCTGTGACCATCAATTCCATACTTAAATTCATCAAGTTAAAATTATTTTTGCCATATTACTGTATAAGAATTACCAACGAATTTAATATCCTTCCTACAAGCACGCGTCATTTCAGCTAGAAATTGCGCTAGCAGACTTCTAGCCAACCACTGATAGCCAACCATAAAATTTGGTTCAAGAAAGTCAAACAAGCACGTCAAAACAAATGCTTTCCTTCCCGATTTTATTGTTTTATAGATTTTTTTTTATATAATGATATATATACTCGTATATATATTTTTATTCTGAATGTTGTGATTGAATGGTAGGCACAACAGCGTGGAAACGGACATGAAAACTTTTATTGGGAATGAACCATTTGCGCCGCGTATCAACATTCTATATAGAGTATTGATAGAAGCTATTGCGTGGTACCTTGATAAAACAATTGTAAGGAAACGTCAACTCAACATCCGCACACGTTCTTTGTCAATAATTCTTCGCTTTCGGCTTTAAGGTTAAACGGACCAAGTGATGGAAAATGTAATATAGGAAGCAATTTTAGTTTCGATTGAATCATTTAACTGTTACCATTAAAAGTTTTACTATTCAGTAAGAAAACGAAAAAAGTCAATTACGCGCTTCAGGTTTGCCATAGACGCCCAAACGGCTTTTGATAGCAAAAAAACAAAATATAATGCACAACAAAAAACATGGTTCTCGCCGGTTTTATATAAAAAAAAAATAAACATAGATGTATAAAAAAAATTTGAATCACGACACAAAATACAGAGTCATCATAAAAGAGTTAAACCATTACACAACGCAATATTTTATTAATTAGGTGTAATAATTAATTCTAATAAAAAACAGAATTTTTTATATTTACTCAAGTTTTGTTGCTATTTTATAAAAGTTAAATGTGGCCCCATTCTGCCGCATAGGCCCCACAAACGCGAAAAGTGAATTCTCCATAGACTTGCAATCAGCATAATCCACTGGGTTGCTCGCTTTTGATTTTTTAGCTCTTTCAAAAGAAGACAATGTATGTACTGTGTACATTTAAGTTACCGGCAATATAAATTACAGTATATACTCGTACATGTATTACATTTTCATTGTAACTCGTAATTTTATAAAAACTGTTACCGGTACCATTTTTTTGGACTTCTAACGGATTTTTTTGTTCGTTTTCTTTATCCCCCTTAATCCTCCCCCCGCCCCCTAAATTTCCTGAGTAAGTATATAACTGTAGGTCATACAGTATTACCATTATAAAATTATTATAATTATTGCATATAAACGTATAATATTGACTCCTCCAAAAACATAAAAAAAACCACCATTTTTTTCTTCTTGTTTTTTTCCAATATGCACGATTAAATCCTATATTGTATTGTTCTACGCAGTATAAGCATATAATTATTTATTTCACTTAAGTGAAAACATTTTCTTTCAAATATTTAAGTTGATATAACAAAATTTTGTCTATTATATAACATTTATTATGCTGTTCATTAATTTCCGTTCCCAAGTGTGACATGATAAAGTACCCGTCTAAAAAAATTTTCTTTATAAAAAAAATTAAAAAATAAATAATGAATAATATGATAATTAATATGCGCAAATCGGCTCAAAAATCATGTATACTTAATACGCTAAGAAATAAATCATTTCAAAAATCAATAAAAAATTTTAAAAAAAATCTTTTTTAATATGCATCCCAACGTGAACACATAATGAGTATTTTTAATAATAAAAAAATTTCATTACCAATATAATAATATATCATAGTACACGACAAAACATTTTTTAGAAATCTTTTAAAGAAATCTTTGCACAACTTCATAATTCCTAGAATAAATATACGGAATATAAATAAAATCCTTCCTTATTAAATCAACATTTGTATTCGGTTGGTACAAGGAAATTTTTCAAATATTAAGTTAAACTGAATAGAAGCTAGAAGTTTGAAATTTCGATGCAAGAGCATACTAGCGGTAGTTCATTTCAAATATTTATGACAGTGCAGACGCAGTTTATAAGAGAAACAGTCAACCCCAATTCAATTTACGCATTTTTTTATTATTATAATTTTATCAGCAATCAACTCCAAATTTATACAGTATAATTATGATAAATCAATGACATAATCTCAGCCACAATCTTAAATCACGCAATCTAATTTTCTGGACATTCTAAATCAAAGATTAAAAGGCTTACTATTTTATGCTAGTTTGATTAAATCACTTAAATTGTCTAAATTAACAAAAATAATGTTTATAACCCAAGAGCTTTATAATAATTTACAACAAATGTCAATGTAATGGAACTTGAATTAATTCTAAAATAATGCAACATTCGGTGAAAAAAAACCGCTTTAACCAAATCTATTAATTTGCTTTATTTAAAAGAAAAAATTTAATATTTTGTTATTCTATCAAGGAAATGTCAAAATACCCAAGTGTTTACACTTCCCGCTTATTTAGACTACAAATGAGGTTTGCGTAATTATTTCAAGCAATTCTAGATGGCTTTTCTAAAGTTCAAGGTTTTTAGAAGTGCTGTTTGTTTTTCTCCTTTTGTTATTGAGAATAATAAATTCCCCTTAATAAAGAAACTTGCGAGGTGGAAATTTGTTTTGGCGGATTTCAAAATTTTAATGCTTTTGTAAATTGTATTAAAATCGCGATTTTTAAAAGGGTGTATTTAAACTGCATATCCTTTTATCGCCTCTTTCAAATAATTAGACACATTAACGTTCTAAAAAACATTTTTTTTTCTTCAAAAAATGATCAGATTTGATTGATAAAATCATAAAATAATATTCATATTTTGCACACATTTTTGATGCCCACGCGCCTTGGCGACGATACTCCACTGATACCGGTAGTGATTTTTTTTAAAACAGCATAAAATCAAGAAAACACCTACATGCATCCCCAAAATTTATAAATTTATTAAAAATTTTAGAAATATTTCATTTTATTTCAATACAAACAAGTACATTGGATGTACTTGTACATCCACAGTACCGGTACATATGGTATGCAATATTCTGCCGCAATAGCATTTCCCTAAGTCAATCAATATATTGTACCGCTTAGTAATATCACGATCTCTGTAATATTTAAAAATAATAAAAGCTAATAATTTGTAATGAATAATAGTGACAATAGTATAAAGTGAACTAGAGCAATCGGTGCATTTAAATAAGCCTCTTTTTTAGCCCGTAGTAAAATAATAAACTTTAAAGAATAATGTATGTTATAATTAAAGCAAATATGAATAATTTGTTATGCATTGAGTGCATTGCGTATAGTGTTTAACGGATACGTTAAAGTAGATGTAGCTTCTTCAAAATACATTTAACTGTATGAAGGTGTACAAGTACAATACCGGTACATGTAAATGTTTTATATTTTAAACTACGGTACACTGATGAACTTATCCATTTTTTAAATTGTTTTTGGTGCATTAAATAAAACTATTTGAAATACGAGTAATAATTACGCGTTGTTTTGTATGGGAATTGAAATTATTAACCATTAAAGTTTATTAATAAACCCACTATAAAGGGTTGAAAGCATAACATTGTTTCCATTGATAGTTTAATTTTAAGTAAACCTACAAATTATGTAAATGCTTGATGCGTACGTCATCTTCAAACAATTACTTGCATTGTAAGATGCAGACAGTAGTGTACATGTACAAGCTGGTACGGAAAGAACCAACAGCAAATTTGGAAAGGGAAAGCCAAGCTAAAAGATAGTGAGCTTAACAGCTAATTTTGAAGAGAGATTATGGAGAGGTCCAGGTTCACCACTGCAAAACGAATACATGTAGGCTACGTTCCAGATTAATCAAAATCAGCCCATAAAGTTTGTCATTTAGCCTTAACGGCACGCTAGCTTTCGTAATTATTATTTTCAACTTAAAGAATAACCAGCTTTTATTTCAATGACGTCACTCCCCAGCTTAATACATGTTATTGAATTCTAGAAAAATAATAATTACCGCGGTATTAACGGTTATTCCATGTATTGCAAATGAAATTAAACTTTTTTTTTTTTTTGCATGTATTATTATTAACTTTACAGCTACAAATTAGTAATATAGGGCAGACACATTCTCACTTAAATTCTGATAATTATTGATAAATTAATTATATTTTCAACACAAAATAACAAAAAGCAAATATGTGCTACATGTATCTCAAAAATGAAATGCCAAGCTACAGGCCCTTATTAAAAATTCCGTTAAATTAATTAACCAAATAACTTAAGGTGACGCAAATTCGCGAAAACAGTTCAATAATCACATGAAACAGCTAATTATTTCTCCCACATACAGTATTTTAAATTTACTCCAATTTACCACTATGTAATCTTACCAAATACAAATCTTTAAAAACCTATTTAAAAAAATTAGCAAAAATAATGCAATTCTTTTGTTAATTTATTAAATATGGTATTAAAAAAACCATTAAAATTCAAAAAAATTACTTTTAACACTCATTTAAACAGTAATGCTACCTCTGATATCAATGAAATAAAAACGTAACAACTACCGTAGGGTATTTAAAAAAGTTAGCTATGTCAGGATAGAACAACAAAAACCAAAATTCTCGACCACCCTATTACTGTATAGTATTATGATCGATGTGCCCCCTAAAAAAGATTATGCAACATAATAATTATATTCAAATATAAAATTCGTTTAAAAAAATCGCATTTATCTAAAAATTGTATGTTTCTCTATTTTCAAAAAAACAAATTTCGAATCAATGTGTCGTCCACAATACAATTTATGGAATTGAATTTCAGTGTTAGAATAGACAAGTTCGATTTAGAAAACATGAAAGGTAGGCTACACCTCGCCAAATGTAAATCATATTAAATGCAGTCTGTACTCTTTCAAAATGTCAAATTTCATTTCATTTTGTGTTTACAAAAAAAAAAGCCTGAAAATGTTGCTCAGCCTTCAGTATACTGTATAAATCTAATGTTTTGGAGATATGAAAGTAAACACCATTTGATAGAGAAAACATTCATTCTAAATTCCCCTAGAAATACATGTACAGTGTACATGTAGTTAATAGTCGAAAACTTGTAAATGTGTGGAGTTGAAGTGTGCGTTTTATTAGTTCATTATTTTTATTTTCTTCAAAAAAGAATTGCTTTTCTCAAAGACTCGAACATGTGTGCAGTTTGGTGTTTCTTCGGC
>JAQGAZ010002189.1:0-19864 GCA_034692225.1 Polydesmus complanatus
TTTGTTTGAAGCCAGTGCTCCAATCCGTTCAAAAGATATGAAGGTGGAGGCATTACTTATCAGCCTACCCTCGTACATGTACTGTATGCAAAATCGTTCTTATTTCCAATCACCGAATCTAATGATAAATACAGTTTTAGAAACATTACGACAAGTTTTAATGTCATCTTTATTATTATTTTATTTTTTGCCACGTGTAATTTGAGAGTTCGCTGACCTTGTAGGAAAACGCGCTCTTGTTGTTGCATGGCAAACGGTTACACTACACTCGTTTCATTTCGTCTCTATTCAAAACTTCTATCAGAAGCTTAGCACGTGTGCGAAGTTGATACTCTCCCTCAACTCCAAAATGTACAGTATTCAGTATAATTTAGAAAAAGATTGTACACCACCATTCTAGTCCCCTCCATTAAACAAATGTTAGAGAGTGTAATTTTGCTGGCAACAGTAGTTGCTTGCCAATTAATATTAATACCCATTTCAAGTTATTATAGACGAATATGAAAACGTGATATCTCGGGGATCGTCTCAAACCTTCCATTTAAAGGGGAATTCCAACAACTTGAGTTCTACATAGGTTTTATGGTTTTAAGTTCCACTTACATGTATTCGGTTTTATTTTTTTAAAAAAAAATATAGCATTATGAAATACAGTAAGGACATTCTAATATTTTAAGGGAACGTTGTCCTGTCATTTCGAAAAGAGGTTAAATCATTCAAAAATCAGACAAATTTATGATAATTATGCAACAATAGTAATCCCTCTTATTCCAAATGTCAACTGCATACATGTTGTCACTTTGGATCGATTCTGCAAGTTGACCACAGTGATGAAAGACGTACTATTAATTTTACATCTGTAAAATTACAAAATAAAAAAAAAAAATAGCCTTACAAATGTAAAGGGGCAAAATAAAATATTTAACGTCAGAATTTTTCTTGGAAATAGTAAGGATGCTCAAATATTGTGTAAATAAAAAACGTTCCTTTTTTCATCTTCTTCCCGGAAATAACTCCATAAGCGTTATGATATTTCAGTAAACCTAAATTTTGACAGCCCCAATGTCTAATTTTACTTTCTTCCATATTATGTAGATCACTTATTTTTTTTTTGAAAACTGTTTTAACTTCGTCGCATACTTCAAACGAGAATTTTCAGTCTCTAATTATTAGAAAGTGATTTTATTTCGAGGAATGAAGTCTTTTAAATGCTTAATATTATTAAATTATAGAGCTACCATTACCGTATAAATAATTATCAAAATGTTTTAAATGTTAAAATTAATAAAAAAGAGATTAAATTTATTCAAGATTTAATAAAAAGTTTTCCTAGAACAAGATCCAAAATATAATCCATTTTTTTTTTGTTTGTTTGGGGTTTTTTTTTTATTTAAAAAAAAAAAAAAAGGTGTTCTCAAAAGCTAACCGCAACATAGCCATATGGTTTACTGAAAACAGTGTAAAACAAGGATCACTGCGTAACAACCAAAGGGACTCATCTGAGTAGTACATGTACGGTACAAGACCAGTAAAGTCATCTCAAGGAAGAAAGCCTTGTTGACTAATTATGGAGGGTCTTAAAGTTTAAGAGGTTCCATACTTAAATAATAATATAATCAAAAAATGTTAGCTCACCCTTACGTAATCAATTAATTTTTCATTACATTTTTATGTAAAGGAACTTTCTCAATAAGTTGATTGATCTAAGCTCAATCGCGTTTATAGGTAAATGTTTTTAAGCGATAAATCAGAAAGAAAGGTTTAAATTTTGTCGTAAAAAGGTGAATTGCACGCGTCAACCGATTTTTATCGATTTTCCCCCTCCTTTTGATTAAGAGTCACAATCTCGGCACAACAACTTTTTCAATTTCGTCATTGTACAAGAATGTTTGAATTATACTTTTTTTAAAAAAAAATACAGTGTACATGTATAGCAAACCTTCCACAAACAATCTAAGCATTTTTGAAAATAAATTTCTAACTTATAATATTAAAATCACACCACTTTAAAAACTACCTTGACGCAATATCGGTGCATTGGAATTGCATTTTGAACGTTGTTACCATCCGGCGAAAAACAAAACCCACCACCACCCTTATCCTATTAGCATAACAAACGAGCGGTGAGTTAAATGAGTTGCGGAGATGGTTGAAAGAACAGATATCCGGCCTTCCATCCAATAAATCTCAACAGCCAACTTTGTACAATACTGTACTGTATAATTATGAGAAATTTTGCAAATTTACGTCATAATTTTTACTCCAAAAACACAGTTTTACAATTTCCAATTGTTTTACCGGTACGCAATGAATTTCGATCTTTACAAGAAAATTAGCTTGAGGCCACATTTACTCTATTAATTATTATTGACGATGAAATTTAAGATACGCACTCTCGAAAGATCCGAGAAGATAAAAATAAATTCATACTGTATTTGCAACAGAGTGCGGATCCATTACCGTTTTATAATTAAAACTAAACTCCTCCCTTTTTAATACAGTCCTAGATTAAATTATCTATTTCGCATGCTAACTAAACCCTGCCTAGATTTGCTAAAATTTAATCATTAATTTTTTTCATCATAAGATGATAATTTTGATGATGCTTAAATTAGATAAAAATAATACAGCAACAAAATGTTTTCACTGAACCAGATAAAACTTCCTCAACAAGATTTTGTTTTTACTCAATTATTTTAAATTCATGCGAATTAACAAACTCAGTTTTTTTTTTTTTAAAAAAAAAACGAAGTTTAAATCAAACAAAATTAATTTGCTGTTTTATTTTATGTTGAGCTTCAAATTTATAGCTTAATAATTCCTGCAATTTCTCCGTAATTAACATTTTCTGCACTTGAAAAAACGCTTGTTGATTTGGCTTTTGCTGTCCCATTTTGACCTGATAACTAAAGGTTTCTTGGGAATACAGAACGCCTCGAGAGAATGCATACGAAAAAATTCTACTCTTCAAGGCGCATCTTTTAAGGCTTTAAAACTTATAAAAAGCCATCCCGGTAACGATTAATACTTAATATGTTTTAGCCTGCAGGGAAAAACTCAGTGATATCTATGTGTACAATGAAAATACCAAACAAGTCTTGTCTGACTTCTTTCCTCGACCCGTCGTATCAGCCACTGCGTCGTGGTATGCGTTCGTACACCCAGAAGTACTGTAAGCTTACTGCAGTTAGAATAATATTCGCCCCGTTCGAAACACTAGTCCTGTTGGGACAATAAAGAACAAACCATAATATTATATTAATTGAGCCAGCCACCCATCCAACACATGTACTTTCAGTGATCTTAAGGGAACAAATTTTTAATATAGATACCAAAATTGCAAAAATCATGAAAAAGCCCTAAGATACAGATTTTCGAATTAAAAATAAACTAATACTTATTGTTTAAAAATTAAATTTCGACCTTTTTTTTGACTTTGATTATGACCTTTTTGATTACCGGTACAAGATTCGGAAGAATTTTTCCAAGGTCTTGTTACTGTTGCTAATTAAATTTGTCGAATACTGTATTGTATTGAATTTTCGGAAGTTTGAGTTTTACATTTTTGAATTTTTATTAATTCCAAAATTTTAAATTTTTTTGCGGGGTTTCTATTACCAACTTTGAGTGATTATTATTGGAGTTGTATTAGCTTTTGCGTTATACAATCTAGGTTTACTAGTCAAACATAGACTTTTTCTTTTCTTTCGAGGCTGAACGCCACACTACTTTTACGCAGTCTATACCGCTTTTCGATATTTATATTTTAGCTTACTGTAAATTAATAAAAGCCGCCTCGACATGACCTCACCGTTTTCCTAAGAAATACAACTAAAAAGGATCCCAAAAAAAAAAAAAAAAGTTTAAAAGTTTTTCGAAAATTCGGTTAGCCAAGTTCTGAATCTGGAATAACGCCAGTATTAAAACTCTCTGAGAACTGAACTGGTTCTCATCTGATTTAGCTTATACCAACATTATTTTCTTTCAACTTTTCTCTCCCCCCATTACTCCCCTCCCCAATCCACTTCATCATAAATGAAAGAAAGAAAAAAAAATGTCTTCCTGGTAATAATCACGGCTTTCTTACACAGAGTGTGGACTCAACTCATCCCACCAATACACAACAAAGTGAATGCACAGTCATCGGTTCCTATTTGGATAAAAAGATAATTATATATATTTCTTCTATCAACATATTGCTCATCTCTACTTTAACGATGAAACTTTTTTTTCTCCCCCCCTCTTCCAAATAATTTATAGCATCTCTCCAAGTACAAGCGGAGAATATTAGCTAACAGCTGCTTCATTGCGAAAAACACTCGAGGAAGGAGGAATGGGGAAAAGATGCTATCCTTTCCCTCACCCTATCGTTTTTATAGAAACACATAGAAAATGCCGAAAGCCTCGCTTTATCAAACTGAATAAGAACGGCCTCTAGTTGTACTTTTAGCTTTCATTACCGCACCAAAAATTCAAAAAAAAAAATTTTTGGTTCCGTCATATTGTTATTCAATAAAATTACATAATTTTTATCTGCTGAAAATTCCCTATCTTTAAAATGGATTCATATGTTCGCTATTAATTAATTCATGATAATTAATAATTTTTTATTATTAATTACTCTAGTGGAAGTTACCTGGTACTGGTCTGTGCCCAGGTAATGACAAGAGATGACAGCAGCGGCGGATGGGTACCTATGGGCGGCGGTGGATTAAGTAATGTTTACGTGAGGAAGCGACTGATTTTGCCTCCGGACGAAGATTGCAAACATGAATATTTGATATGTGGAAAGCGAATGTCGGATCAATTGGTAAGTTATTCATTCATCTTCACAAAAATTGAATGAATTACGGCATTTACATTCATAATAATAATTATACTACGTAGCCTACTGCTTATGATTCGTGTTAATCTTTTTTTTTTTTGTTTTGTTTTGTAAAGGTTGTTTTGAGTTGTGTAATAAAAAAAGATTTCCAATATTATAAAGTGATGCCTACCTTTCATCATTGGAGAACGGGAGATAAGAAATTCGGGTTGACGTTCCAAACGGCGGCTGATGCTCGTGCCTTCGATAAAGGAGTCCGGGCCGCCATTAAGGACTTGTTAGATGGTGAGTGAGTTCGATGAAAATGACACATTTCTGATGCAACGCCGGCAGTAATAAATACCGTTTAACACCACAAACATAATTAACAAAGTTTTAAAGTTGTTACCGTACCGTAATAGTACATTAATCCTTCAGGTAATTAAGTGCCGAAAAGCACAGTACATGCATTGCCCCGGCCAGTTACTGCGTCGCTGCGACTTGGCCGGACTGGCGGCATTTAGCGCGCAAACTTTGACAAATTGACAGTGAGGCCAGTTAATTAATGTTGCCAGTTATTGGCTCATTTTTTTTTTTTTAATTTATTTTATTTTCTACTTAAATAACGCTTTTTACGCTATAATGATAATTATGCCATCAATAATTAAATATTTACTATACAAAATACGAGTATATAGAAAATAATAAGTCAATATTAAGAAAACTTTTTTTCTACTTTATTGCTGCTTATTTATTTTTCTGGGATCCATTCTGGTAAGCTCAATTTATGTTTATATTTAAAATGAATAAATTTTAAGTTAATATTATATCAACTTACATTTTTATCACGTTATAGCTCATTTATTTTTATTATAATTATTTTTAGGATCGCCGGAATCCACACAAATTCATGATGTAGATATTGGTGATGATGACGTTTTCATGGTAACTTTGAGTTTGTTTTTTTGGAAATTTACATTAAATTAGAAAACAATGTGTAAAGATTTCTATTTTAAATGATTAATAGACAGTTGATTTACCCGTGGAGCGAGGCGATTCCCAGTCGTCTTCAGGGTCTAGCAGCGTTGGAGGAAGCAGTGGGGGTGGAGGTGGCGTCAGTTTTTCACGACCTATCTCATCCGCACCTGGTAGCCTGTTGGGAGTGAGTTGCGTGGGAAGCGACTCCTCATCTCCATTCAATCATCCTCACGCCAATCACCATTATCTTCATCGCATGCATTACATGTCCAAACCGCCGCCACCGCCTCAGTTTACAAGGACTAATGCCTCTCCTATCAACGGGAGTGGCGGAATTCACGATAGCAGGGGTGAGACGGGAGATGAAGTGTGGGTGAAAACTGACGATAGATCTTGTAAAGAACCAAAAGTTCGTGTGATGAGTGGTGGAGGGTGGGACGCTGATAAAATCGAAATAATCTCTGAACCTTACTCCTACGTTCAATTCGCACGAGACCATCCAAAGATGGTGCCGTCACACGATTACTCGTATCCTCTGGTGGACGCGATGAAAAGCGGGAGTGGTGGTAGTGACGGGTGGAGAGATTCGGGGACGACGACATCAACTATCGAGACGCTTAAGAAACAAAAAGGTGTAGTGTGTGTTTCACAACCTACGTTACTGCCCTCAAAAACCAAATGGAGCAAAGAAAGGAAGAAGGAAAAACTTAAGCAACTGCTTCACGAACGTGTCCAGTGTAAGCACTGCCATGAATTATTTAGCGAGGACGAAAATGAAAGGGGAAGTTGCGAGTACGCCCCTGACAATATTCGTTCGTGTATCAATAAGGTGACTTGTATTTCCTGCGCTCAGTGCATGCTCTACCATTGTATGGCGGATTCAGAAGGGGATTTTACCAATCACCCGTGCTCCTGTGATCGAAATGAAGAGCACTGTAGTAAGCGCTGGTTCGGACTAACCATCCTATCTATATTTGTGCCGTGCCTCTGGTGTTATATGCCACTGAACACTTGTCACAGGTGTGGAATTCATTTTCGAATTTGCGGAGGCCGTCACGAAGCTTCGTAAAAGTGATTTTTAAAAAAATGACGTATCTTTTCATTTTTTTTTTGTCGTTAATTCGTTTCGTTCAAAAATGTTTTTCTCACTCTCACTTTGTTTATTTTTTTTTTCCTTCCTTATCCCTTATAGTTTGGGTACTGTTTATAGTGTAAAGTCAAGAGCAGTTCGAAGGGTTCAACTAGCGACCTTAAATCAAAGATGGACCACGTATTTGTGCTTCCAATGGTCCACATTTTTGCCAGACAAAATTCAATTCCGCTCTTAAATTCCTTGATACTTTTGCAAAACCAATCATTTACACTGTTTCTAAAATAAATAAATGAATACTTAAATGTTGGTGGCCTTTCTAAGGCAATTCCTTTATGATTTTTATTTGGGAAAGTAATAATATTATTACTCATTATTCGAAAATTAAATTTTAAAATTCTAATATTTATTAATGTCGGGTTTTGCTAAAGGATCAATGAATTTAAGAAAGAAATCGTTAATTCCTAACACAGAAAAGGAATTTAACATCAAAATCCCGTTACTGTAGCCTATATGGTGGCACCATTTTCCCACATACTGTAATATTATGATGGGTATATTACAGTAGGAGTGTTAACTGTAATCAGTGTATAAGAGTACTAGTATGTGTGTATTGGATATTTTAGTATGATTACCGTATGTACCCTTCAGACAGACTACACATACCGGTGCACATTATACATTTGCTACAGCTAACACTTTTACTGTAACATACAGTTTAATATACACCCCAAAGGTGAAATAGATAAATTTAAAAAAAACCGTCAACGAATTTGTATAAATATCTCGGTTCACACTCGACGAGAAATACCAAATTACAAAGGTTAACGAAAAATTATACCAAAAAGCTCAGGAATGAACATCGTTTGCTGGTTTAAGCTTTGATCACTCATTACGATTTCTAAAAAAATATTTTGATCCAAAAATTAAAAACAGCGTTGAAACAAAATGTCATTGTATACAATATGTGTAATATAAAAAAAAATGACCCAAATATCGATATAATTTTATTTTTAGCGTTTTTTTATCACTGAATTGTGTGTTACAGATTCTTATATTATTCATTTCCTGCCCCCTTCCTTGATTTTATTTTTGACAGGTGATTCCAATATAATTGTTTCCTATCGAAATCCTACGTTATAAATAAATCATCTAAAGCTTTGTACAATCTCAATTAGCTATCATCAACATTTATTTTATTTTTGTTTTTAATTCTCTGTATAAAAATATGTGTTTTGCTAACCAAAACCTCTTTTAAAGTAATGTACGATCGACTTTGTTGGAAGGTATTTGTAGTTGAACTTTTTGCTATTCGCACTAAAGAGGGAATAATTTTCAACGGAAATAATTATATTACCATACTGTTCCCACCCAAATAATTTATAAAAAGAAATTCTAGTGAAACTTGAAAACAATGGGTCGTTAACAATTATTAAATTTGCGATTTCCTTACTTCGGTTAACATATTGCACATTCGATTGATTTGGTAAATCCAAAGGTAAAAAGGTTCATGATTGACTAAAGTTTTTCAAAGTCAAAATAATAAAAGCATTTTCGTGAGTGCAGACTAAAAAAAGATTTGTTTTTTTTTTCTGATATTTTTGGAATGTTAAAAATAATAGAAACTTTCATGCCGTTAACTATTAAATTACCCAGATCAAAGTCTAAGCCACTGAACTGCTGAAAGCACACGTCTTGTATTTCAAAACTCTTTTACGGTATATCATTTTCTTTGGGTCTGCATCGTTTTTTGGATCAAATAGCAAAAGTACTTTATAATTCAGAGTTCATCGACTTGTTGCATCTTAAGCCCTAAGATAAAACTATCATAATATTCATATTCTTTGCAGTTGAAAAAATTCACCCCTTATCAGTGGTTTCCTTTTTGTTTTTTTTTAAAAAGTTATCATTCATCTGCAGTATTGAATTACATCACTAGTCACCCTAAATATCGCATGATATAAATTTGAAACTTATGCGCGATTTGAAATTAATATTTTATAAATAGATTAAATTCTTTTTTTAATAATTAAATTTAACCGAAATTATTAAAAATAAAAAGGTATTTTCCTAGCATTTTGATACCAGTTCTGAAAGATCAAACTAATTGAATTTGCAATAAGTTAATTACCAAGAAATAATAATTTCATTTTTTTTTTTTTTTGAAAATTATTAATAAAATCAAATATAAATGGAGGGGCCAATTCGGTTCATCAATCAACTCATCAAATGCTACTAAGTGTTAAGTTTCACTAAAAGTGATTGAGCGATGTTGTTTCAAAATATTGAAAGAAAAACTGTTTTTAAGACTCACAACTTTAAATCTGTAAAATACAATTTACTAATATAAGGCATTATTTATATGAATCGTTTTGGCTAAAGTCTTTAAAAGCTGTTATAATTACGAAATATGTGACGTTAAACTTTTCTATCACTATTTTTTACATTCATTCACATCGTTAAGATTTCTCATTTTACGTTTTATAATCCATCCATCCGACTTTTTCAAACTTGTTTCCCAACTGATATTCTTAGCCTTTTTCAAATAACGCTGTAGTTTTTATCAGAAAACGTTACAAGCCACGCTCAAATTAAAAAAAAAAATACACTTCGATCATTACAGGACAATTCGTAAACAATTATTGTATTCACATAAAAAACGATACCAGTGTGTTGAATAAATAACGCCATTTGTTAGTGTTTTTTATCCGCTGTTGTGAACTCGTAATATTTGCATTTGAGAAAAAAAAATTACATTTGAAATCATAATAAAATGAAGAACAAATCAAGTTTATAAATGACGTTGTTGTTGTAGGTTACTTTCGAATTTTTTATGTTAAAAACTTGAAACCTAATTAATGAAGTGGAAATAATTAAATTATACTCGGATATTAATAATTATTATTCTCCCCCAAGTTCGAATCAGCAAGAGTTCATCAAAAGAATATTTTTCATATAAAATTTTAAGAATAATACCAAGACCAGAACTGTAAATTAATACGCGAATGACCGTTGAGTTAAATAAAATAATCCTATCAAGAAGTTATAATTATGAAAAATAATTAAATTGAAACTAAAACTATTTTATTGCTTTCATTGCTTGATTATTTTAAATATGAAACGGTTCTCCTGCAAGGCTGTAAGATATTATCTAAAGTCGGTAAATATAAATACATGTATTGTACACTCATATTTAATCCTAACGGCTGAGAAACAATAACTTATACTGTATTAAAATTCAAAATAATTTTCAATTTTTTGCAATTAATGCAATTATTGCATTCATTTAAACTGTGCTTGCATGATTTCATTAATTTACAATAGTCTCATAAAGTTCAAAAATTAATATTTTATTAGACTTCTTATTTATTTATTGACAACCTTCGGCCACGGTTTCCTTAATGGAACCGTTTCAACTGCCGAAGTTGACAACGAACAAAAGTTTTAAGATATTTTAGTTTTCACCGAGTTTTTCATTCTTAAATCGTATAATAGGCCTACTTACTTTTCAAATTCCGGAAGAGCTTTTTGCAATTCTGGTGGAATTCTCTGTCGATACCAATCATGCTCACTTCCGTGATAGGTGGCGAGGACTCCACCCGAATTAGATTTTTGTACTGCAGCGTGATATTTTATAGCATTTCCGTTAACATCGGTTAACCGACCTCCAACGCTATGTAACACTGCCTCAGGCGCACACGTATCCCATTTTTTACAACCTTTACTTGCGAAAACATAAGCGTGAGCTTTTCCTTCAAGCAGCAATAGGACCTAGAGCCAGTATAAAATATTATCATAATAATCATCATTAATCATACAAATACGATATTACTTTATGACCGGCCCCACCAACTCTGATCACTTCATCCGGTTGCATGGCATCTAAAGCAGCCTGAACTGCAGGAGTGGAATGTGATCTGGTGGTCGTGATTATGCGTTTGTCACTCGGAGGCAACGTATGAGTAAATCCAAACGCACCAAGACCTAAAACACCCCAAATTGTACGACCCAGTTGTGATCCTGGTGGTCCCTTATAGTTATAATAAGGTTGGTGGATTACACCGGCAACTGCTTTCTCTCCAACTGCGATGCCAATTAACACGGTAACATGATCGAGGAGACCTTAATTTAAATGTGTTTAAATCTTATCTTGAAATTATTTGGATGCTGTCAAATGAGTATTTTTTGTCAGCACGCTTATCATACGTGTTGCAAAAACGTCTCATTGATTGATTTACTGTACCTTCGGTGTATTCGGCAGTTCCATCTAACGGATCAACCCAAACAACCACCTGAAATTTAAACACAAAAGTTAATAAAATATAATATAAATTTTATGAGGTAGATAAACGAAAATTTTTTATTAGTAATGTAATTTGCAAGAAAATGGCAAAATAAAAATGAGCCGGCCAAATCATTATCAAAATTAAGATTTTAATTACGGTAGTCAACTTCAGTGAAGTAGACGTATTATCAAAAATTTCTTCATTTATCAAACCGGATTAGATGGTTAATACTAATTACGTACACTAGTTAAAATTAACTTATAAATTTCGGCAAAAAAATTATAAAATTTAAGCAAAAATTGTCTTCAACTTAAAATTTATGAAAATTAAGTACAAATTGGGAATAATTATCAGTCATAAAGTGACATGCAAATTATAAATTAAATTGCAGTGCTGAAAACATTTACAACATAATCACATCGGGAAAAATCAAGACCAAGGATTTTCTTCCTCACAAAAAAATGAAATCAAAACCACAAAATCTTTTAAACTACAGCAATATGTCTATAAAAATAATCTACTAATGTATTGTTGTCATGCCAGTCGCTCAACAAAATTATTTTTAAATCAAGTATTACCTGTCGAGAATCTTTACTGTTCAAAATTAAAGACTGCAATAAAATATTTTTACATTGACTCCATCAATAACGACTTTTGATTTGATCAATATAAAAATTAACTATTAAAAGTTTTATTATTTTTCCATGTAACCTAGATGTAAACTTACATCTTTTTCTTGGACATTTTGTAAATCTGCAGGACAAATCGACTGTAAAACAGCTTCGTCCAAATCTTTAACTAGCCATTCCCCTGGAACATTATCATCTATAGCCTAAAAATAACAAACGGCAATATAAATTAAAAAAAAAAAAAAAGATAATAAAATAGCATTCAGTTACATATGAAAACACATTTTAAAAAAAATCTTACCCCCTCTTCTCCAATAATTTGAACGTCAGGAAAAAGCTTGGCCAATGATGCGATGATACACTGCTGAGCTGAACGGTCGGCTTCGGTCTGAAGGTCATTCCAACCCTAAAACAGGAAGAATTTATTTTTATAGCATTACCCATAGAGCGACCCAATTTCAAATTTTAAGCTAGAGGTGGATCGTTATCACACTTCACGTTGCTCAATTTGATCTCCTAGATTTAGCTGTCAACTTGAAGGTTACTTTTTAATTAATGACACACGATAAACACATCACGAAAGTCTAATAACTATCACGATCTCTTTCTTCCTTGTTTATTCAACATATCACTGTCTATAATGCATAAATTATCGTATATTCGATAATAATGTAAAAATGCCAACACTTTTAAAAGAATTCAATAGCTAAATCTTTAGAAAAAAAAGTGCAGAAAACAGCACCAAATTTTAAGTTTTTGTAATACCGGTAATAAAATTTAGTACAGCAGCCTACAAGCATGATTGTTATAAATTAACGTACTGTAGCCTATCAGTCCGATAACCTATAGTAAATCAAAATCGCCATAGTTATGCTAAGTGGCTTCAATTCTTATCGTTTAGATAATAAAATAATGACAATTATAATGAGTTAAGTTTTCTTTAAAAGCATTACTATTACAATATTGTATTTATAGACCATTCAATTACGTTACCTTTTTCACTATGCCCAAATCTCCTTTCTGCATAATATCTCGTACTATTGTACCTGCTTTATTAGCAGAAGCCACTGAAGCTGCGACAAGTCTTAATATTAAGGAAGATGACATTTTCTAGATAAAAATATCAAGCTCAACAACGTAGAAATAACTTGGAAAATGACGCCGCTTCGTCCTTTTATACGACATTACTATTTAGCGCATGCGTATTTTAGTCACGAATTATGCTGCAAGATTGATGTACGTTTTATTAATATAATTACCGTAAATTCTTAAATTAAAAGGATTTATACTAAATAAATTTTTTTTAAAAAAAACATTAAAAATAAATTTTTAAATATATAAACGTTAATAAAAAAATATTAACTCAAATAATATAAAATATAAACATAAATTTGGCAACACAATGAATCAGCTGACAAGGGGCAATGAATGCTGTATTTCCGTATCCGCCTTGTTGTCATCTGGAATGAACATTAAATTGTTTACGTTTAAAATTTATTATTTTGTACCGTACTTCTGCATTTTATAATCCTTCATCTAAAATAATTTCAGCAAACAATGTGGTCGTTTTTTACGAAAGACCCAACCCGAGATTTTAATTACGAAATTGGAGAAATTTTCCAAGGATTAGAAGAGAAAACTATATGGAATGTACATAAAGCAAAGAAAAAAGTATTTAATAATTATTTTTCTTAACTTATTATTTGCATTCAATAATAATAAATATATCTTCTTCGTGTTTATGTTAGGGATCACCAGATCCTTATACGATTTTTGTGGTGGATATGTCAATTAATGGATCTGAGGCCAAGGTTTACATTATAATTTTACTGTAGACTACATACTCCTAAAATTAATGCAACTTATCAAAATTAATTATACTGTACTTTATTAGATGGATCTAGCCAAATCTGCAGTAAAACGGTTGCGCACATTACGACATCCAAACATTTTAACTTATGTGGACAGTTTAGAAGTATTATAATTAACATACACGATATTTATAGTTTTAATAAAATACTATTATTTTCTAGAGCGACAAGTTAGTTTATTTAGTTACGGAATACGTGGAACCTCTTGAGATTTATTTGTCATCATCAGAAATGAATGATGACCAAAAGCAGCTGACCATTCCTTGGGGTGTTCATCAACTAACGGTAAAACATATCGAATAATAATTAATTAATCCGTAATATGTTAGTATAAAACTTTTAAGCATTTTTTAAAAATATTTTTAGAGAGCGTTGAAGTTTTTAAATGACGAAAATCTTAATTTTACTCATCACAACGTTTGTATGCACTCAATTTTTGTTAATCAAGCCGGAGATTGGAAATTAGGAGGCGTTGAATACATGGGTAAAGGAAATCAATCAGGAGCATTACCTATTAAAGTTAATCCATATTTAGAAAAATATAATCCTCCTGAAAATAATAATTCTGCAATTATTAAGTCTTCTAAAACATGGTATTTTGATATTATATTAATAAAAAGAGAAACTATAGATTAATTTTTAAAAAAACTTTTAATTACAGGTCGGCTGATATGTGGGGTCTAGGGTGTCTAATATGGGAATTATATAATGGAGAATTTAAATCATCTTCAGTTTTAAAATCGCTGGGAAAAGTATACAGTATTAATTTAATTCGAAGCATTTTTATTAAGATTAACTTATTTTAGATTCCAAAAATTTTGGTGCCAGATTATTGTAAATTAGTAGGTGCCAATCCAACTTCAAGACCAAATCCTGAAGATTTCTGGAGGAGATGTAGAGAAGTTACTGGCTACATGAGCAATAGTTTTATAGATACAATGTTGTTTTTAGAAGAAATACAGGTTTATTGATTAAAACAGCTATAATACCGATATAATTTAACCACTAATTATTTTTTTAGATAAAAGAAACTAACGAAAAGGGGAAATTTTTTAGTCAACTTCCTAATCAATTAGATAATTTTCCAAAAGAAGTTTGTCGGCATAAAATTCTTCCTCAACTGATAAATGCGTTTGAATTTTGTGCTGCGGGGCCAGTTGTTTTAACTCCACTGTTTAAAGTAATTGTTTTTTATTTGTATAATTTTTAAAAAATAACTAAAAAATAACAGAAAACATTTAAATTGTCACAGTTAGGAAAACTTTTATCTGAAGAGGAATATCAGAAAAAAATTGTTCCCTGTGTAATTAAATTATTCTCATCTACTGACCGGGCAACAAGAGCTAAACTTTTGCAACAAGTAAATAGATTAAAATATAAATAATTGAGCCATGATATTGTGACGATTAACATTTAAATAGTTGGAGTTTTTTGTGGATCATCTGCAGCCTAGTGTTTTAAATTCTCAAATATTTCCTGAAATTGTACAGGGTTTCAAAGACACTAATGCAACAATTCGTGAAATAACTGTCAAGGTAATTTCGTCATTGTAGTACTGATTATAATGATATTAATTTTAATTCTTGCTAACAACTAGGCCATCATTCATTTGGCCCCAAAATTAAATCATAATAATTTAAATGTGGAATTAATGAAACATTTTGCCTTTATTCAAGCTCGAGATACTGAGGTAAAGGGGTTTCACTAACAATATTAAAGATTTTTTACTGACTGAATTTATTTTATGACAGGGAGGAATTCGAACAAATACAACCGTTTGCTTGGGAAAAATTGCCCATCATTTACATCCAGAGGTATGTTTTAAGGGAATTAATGATAACTAATTATAATTTATTAAACTTACTTGATTATTTCAGACAAGGAAAAAGGTTCTTGTAACTGCTTTTACACGTGTCATGCGTGATCCATTTCCTCCTGCACGAACAGCTGGTGTTCTAGCTTTAGCCACAACTCAAAAGTTTTATCTTCTTCAAGATATAGCTCAAAAAATTCTGCCAGCATTGTCATTAATGACTATAGATCCTGAGAAATCTGTTCGTGATCAGGTATATTTTGTCATTTCATATGTGATTTAAAAACTTACTATTTATTCATTTGTGAAATTAATAGGCATTTAAAGCAATTAGGGGGTTTTTGGGAAAATTGGAAAAAGTATCAGATGATCCCAGTTTAGTAGAACAGATAGGCAAGATTTAAAAATACACTAAATATTATTATAACAAAATATAATTAATAACTAAATGATAGATGCTGAAGTGAATTCAACATCTTCTCTTGCCACCCCTGACACAGCATTGGGTTGGGCTGGATGGGCTGTAACTTCTATCACTTCAAAAATATATAAAACAACAATTGGAGGATCTAAAATGTCTAATAAACCTAATTCAAGTTCAAACACTGTGCCAAGTCCAGAAACTTTGGAGACCAGTACAGCAACTTTGATATTCAATGTAGTATTAATTTTGTAAAAAGTTAAAAAACATTTTAAAACAGAGTCTGCAGCTGCTCAAGCTTCTAGTCCTTTAAATGCTATTCAAAAACCAGTCGATGTGGCATTTAATTACACTACAGAAAGTGGAAAAGAAGCTGAAGACTCAAATTCAGACTATGATGATGAAAATTGTGGTTGGGGTGAAACATGGGGTGAAATGGATGTAAGTTTATAATAATATTAATTCTAAAGTATTTGCAGATTTTTTAATTTTTTTGTTTCATTTCAGACATCAACACATGAAAGTAATATTAATCTCTCATCTCCATCAAATGAGGGGTGGGATGCTGGTTGGGATGATGATGAGTTTCAATCTGTGGTTATTGATCCAGTTAATTCTCCTCATTCTATAAGTCATGATGATCACATATCGTCTCAAACACCATCTGTATGTTCAAATGATTTATCCATTTGAAATAAATTATATTTATTTAATAAAAATAACAGGTTGGAGCAACTGCAAGTAAAGATGGGTGGGAGGTTGAGGATTCATCTTGGGACAGCAAATGGGAGTCAAAATCTAGCAAAGATGGTGAGTTATATTATAGTTTCAATGCAATTGTTTTCTATAATCCAATCCCTCTAAATTTTAGCACTTGACAAATTGGCTTATCCTAATACAAAAGATGAACGCGATTTGAAACGGCTACAAAGAAAAAAAGAAATGGAAGAAAAAAGAGCAATGCGAAAATCAAGTTCCGGAGGTCCTATGAAATTAGGAGAAAGAAGAAAATGACTATTATTGTGAAATTATAATTATTATTAAATCTTCTCACAATAAATAAATTCAGTGTTAATAAAATTTTTTTTTATGCTTTGTCTCTGTAAAACATTTGTAAAAGCTATTAAAATTAATGACACATATAAGCTGATATTTTTTTTTTCATTTAAATTATAAGTAAATTATTTTAGTTATACTGCAATTATTTTAATTATTCTAAACTTGTTTTACAATCAAATTGAAACGGTCAATAGTTACAACACTCAAGTCTTTTTCAATGTTATAATCATTACAAAAGGGTATAACTTGTAAAAATTGAGTGATTTACCAAATTACACCAATCACTTGATTAAAATAATTTGAAATTTCTATAATTGTTAATGAACCTATAATTACCTTTTTGAATAACAATTGCACTTGTATAACCAAGCAAATTGATTGCTTTAACTGAGCCTGTTTCATTTTATAAATCAATATTTTTCGCATATTTCAAAAATTATTATTAATATTGTGATATTTCAAAAGTCAAAAATTAAATTTCAAGCAAATCAAATTTAATAAAGTTTCTAAACAAAAATATTTATGATATTGTAAGATTTATCTAAAGAAATGCTGATCACAACTTGGTCACCATAGTTGTGATATAAAGCAACAATTATAAGTAGGAAAATTTAATATAAATTTTTTGAAACAAAACAATAACTACCATTTAAAAGTAAGTTAAATACATTCATTGCTTTCATGTAGATCTTTTCAATCATTCTGCAAACCTTGCAAAACAAACTAAATTCGAATGAAATAATTTAGCCTAAATATGTTGAATATTAAAATGAACTGTATGTCATCTTTATGAATAGATCACAGTATCTAGCTGGGTACCAGCACCAAATGTTAGCTATGAATAAAATACATGATTAATAATAAATTTATTTATCATTCAGCAATGATGCATACATGCATTTTAAAATCACTGTAATCATTGCACTTGACCAATTATTATACAGGGTTAATGAATGAATTATAAATAATGTTGAGATATCTAAATTTCAAAAGGTGAGCTGCCTAGACAATATGCTTAGTAGGAATTTGAAAATTTTGATAAAAAGTGGGATTTTTTTCAAACAACTTTTCTTTACTGATACATATCAATCTGAATAGCATATATCACATGCAAAAAACTATGATAGTATTTTATGTGATTTTTTTGAAAAATGTCATTTGTGTATATCATTTTTTCAGTTACATTTTGTCAAGACAATGGAGCTAAGCACAAATTATGTATTTTAAATCACTTACTGAAAATTCACATTAAAATTTTTTTCAGTAATATTTCTCAAAAAAAAAAAAAAAATCCATTTTCTGGAGGTAGATATTTAATCATCATTAAAGTACTTGTTGAATATAATAATTTCAAGCACTTTTAATGCAAAAAAAAAAAAATTGAACAAATTTTAATACAGTATCTGCAATCCCAAATGAACTTCCCTGTGTTAAGTCACTTGCTTAATGTTATAGTCACATTTATTTGCATTTTAATGAGATGCACAATATTTTTCTTACATTGTTGTGGTTTGTGATTATACAGTAATTAGAAAATTGTGATGTACTAGAATCTAATCAAAAGCTCTATGAGTGAAACTCTGCTTTTGGACAGATGGAATTCAAAATAATGTTGAATAATAAGTAATAGAATCAAAACTTGTTTTTCTTTTCCCATATTCCCTAGAATTTAAAGAGGCACTATTTTCTGTGTTGCAATTTGATTGTATGTCCTTACAATGACAAAGTATACATGCAGCAAGCAATGACTAAATGTAAATGTTTAAAATTAACTACAGTATTTCCTTAAAATACCATGCCTATCGATATGACACATCTTAATCTTCAATCACAATCCTTTAAGGATCTGACTCTGCTCATGCAGATACATCTTACACCATTACAAAAAATGCCTTATAGATAAATTTGATGTTCAGTATCAATTCTCATTAACAATAATTCTGAACAAAAAATGAATTAAATCATCAATGATAATGCCTGGAAATAAAATCTTCAGAATTGCAGAATTCCTAATCAATATTTCAATTTCTTTACAAATATTATTTCTCTATTATTTCCAATTTAATGTCCCCTTTTCTAATCATTATCCAATCAACCAGCAACTGGATTTATATTTCCAATATCTAATAGTGATGTGTGTGTATGTTTGCAACCACATAACAAAATCACTTTAATGATTATAATAATGTACAAAGACATATAAAGATGACACATCAAACATGATTTTATATGATTGAATTTGTTGGAGATTAAAAAATGACAAATTCATTTAGAAATTAATCCTAAGTAAAACATCTCATAATGCACTTGTTAGTATTGTGCTTATTTTTACTAAATTGGCAGAGCCAATGTAAATGATAAATTTATAAAAGCTGTTACAGTACATAACTATACATTATATCAGTATGATTTGTGCCAATTTAATCAGCAACGTTATATCCACCAAATGCCTAAAAAATGATAGAATGGAATGCTGATCATCTGCTGATGATACTATACTTCATCATATTTAATAATGAGCAGGTGACAAAACTCATTTTGCAAACACGATAAAAGTTTTAACACACAAATGGCTGAGTTGAATAGCAAATAGAGGTATACACTTGCAAATACCACTACAATATATTTATCCTTCAAACAAGTGATTAAACTGCCAAGACAATTCTTCAAGTATGAAAATATTCAATTATCTATACAATATTTTAATTGCATTAAAAGAATCAAAAGTTGGTCATACAAATCTTCATGTATGTTTTTTGTCAGTAGTGTTATCTAATATTAACCTAACATAAATAAACCCATGAAACACTTAAAAATAAAATAATACAAACTTTGCAAATATATACAGTAAAACCCGGATTTAACGCTCTTCAAGGGACCGCAAGAAATTAGCGTTAAATGCGGGAAAGCGCT
>JAQGAZ010002190.1:0-19847 GCA_034692225.1 Polydesmus complanatus
TATTCATTTAAAGTTCTGATTTTTCGCTTCAAATAAAGTTCCAATTTTTTTTTTTCAATTAAAGTTCTGATTTTTTTTTTCATTTAAAGTTCTAATTTTTTTTCTTCATTTAAAGTTCTAATTTTTTTTTTATTTAAAGTTCTAATTTTTTTCTTCATTTAAAGTTCTGATTTTTTTTTCATTTAAAGTTCTGATTTTTTTAAATTAGATTTTAAAAAGTTCTGAATTATTTGTTAGTTTTTTTTCGCTCTTATTTAAATATACAGAGTTCTCATCCTCGTTTCATCTTAGCTTTTCAAAAGTTCCAGATCAATTTACGTGACAACTTTGAATAATAATAACTCCAATCCGCCATCTTGAATGTCATTGAATCGCGGATTACATTTTACTAGTCTAAGAATTCGAACTTTCTTCTTTTCGGGAAGCGTCTTGAATTTTTCATGGCTGCTTCTTCATTCCATATTTATGAACGGAAAAAGATTTTTCCCTGAGAAAACGTAATTAGCATAATTAATGGCAATTATTCCATCGATTCCGAAAGAGAGAGAGAATTAAATTTCCGCTTTTTATTTCCCCGATTAACAACGTAATTTAAGAGCCGAGTTACGCGGATGACGTCACTCCGCGTTTTTCTCCGTTTACCATTACGCGTGTTTTATTACCGCGTTTTTTTTATTCCCCCTCCCCCCACGTAACTTATTGAAGTTCCATTACAATGCATGTATAGAGAGAGGGGAGGGGCTAGCGGTTGACGTGCGCGCCGATGCTAATTTTTTCTCTCTCCCGCGCAACAAATTATTTTTTTTCTCCTCATCTCTAAAGGTGAAGTAATTATTGCTCCTCATAAATACCTTTTTTTTAAAAAAAAAGGGAAATAATTCATCATTTTCTCACCTTCCCTCCAGCCCCTCCCCTTCGAACACACCCCCCGGGGGGGACACATCCACGCACGCGCCAACAAGATGGCGCTGGGGGAGAAGGGGGAAAAAAAATAATTGCTTCTGTTTTGTTCACTCGTTTTTCTTGTTGTTATTATGTGAAATTGCGTGAATTTGCGACTCCGCCCCTCCTTCCAGTGGGGGACGGATGTGGGTTGAGGGGGTGCCGGGGGGTGGAGAGAGGGGGGGGGGCGAGTCTAATTGAGATAATCGCGTGATTTACACCGCTCGTTAGGCTTACAAAAACCTCGATTCAGCGCTTTTTTATGCGCCGCAGAGAGAGAGAATCCATTAAGTCAGAGGAAGCTACGTAGGTCGCTACTATGAAACCTCTTACTAGAGACCACCTCTCATTGAAGACCACTCTCATTTCGTCAACACCTTAAATACGTTCCTCTCAGTTCTCCATGTAAATGCGTCTCTAATTGAAGACCACCTCTCTGGCAAGACCGTGGCCACCTCCATTTTAAGACCAGCGAGTTAGTACAGTAATAAAATTTTGTAGTGTAGACCAGCGAGAACTTTTAATGTGGTACGAGGGACGTAGGTTGGGGCGTGTCCGACGTCGGAGCGTCGTAGATTTGACGTCACGCGCGTTGGTATTGTCGCGCGTCAACTCTACCGGTAGAGTGTCAAAAAATTAATAAATTTGGAATTGAAAGGCAGGTGAAGCGGAAGTGAGCCTAGCAACGGGTAGAGGGCGCCACAACAAACGCCGTCGTTTATTAATATTTCAGAGCGTTCACCCCGAACCACCTGCCTCCCTCCTCCCCTCTTGGGTCCTCTCTTGACGTATCAATTCGCCATTTCCGGTCGCCACGTCATCAGCTCTTCGCGCGCGTGATTAATCGGCGTTCTTCGTGACATCTGAATTTACTTCTTAACCTCTGACCTCCCACCCGTACATTTCTTCCCTCCCACTGGACGTGACTTCGCATGCGTTTTACACGCAAACATCTTTTCACCTCGCACTTCCGTTCACTCCAACCCTCAACCACCCCCTAACATACTCGGAAATCCCAGATAAGATGTTAAATATGACAGAAATAACTATTAGAAGCTGTGGGAAACGCAGAATTTGATACGTTATACTGAACATTCCTTACTCTGATGATGTAATAATTTTGTTCTGCTGGGAAATTCGTTAATCGAAGAATTTCGTTATACTAAGAATGTAGGCTACTATTATAACGAAATTTATTGAAAGCAAAATTTATGTACAACCAATTCTAATAAGCACATAACTTCAATATAACGAAATCTCTTAATAAAATTTCAGTATAACGAAATCTCAAAACAAAATTTCAATATAACGAAATCTCAAAACAAAATTTCAATATAACGAAATCTCAAAACAAAATTTCAATATAACGAAATCTCAAATCAAAATTTCAATATAACGAAATCTCATAACAAAATTTCAATATAACGAAATCTCATCAAATCAAAATTTCATATAAACAAAATATGCCAGTATAACGAAATTTCTTAAAAGCAAAATTTCAGTATAATGAAATTCTTGATGCTATACAAATTCCATTATAACGGAAGTTTTTGATGCTAGAAAATTTAATTCTTAATGAAAATTCCAAAACACAAAATTTCAGTATAACGAATTTCTCAGAAGCTTAGACTAGAAATAATTGTTGTTAACGCGTGATTGTCTCTTCGAGGCTATCGTATACTAGTCGTCGTACGAGCGGAAATGCCTGCGTCCTAATGTGGCAAAACACGGCCACTGCTTTTTATTATTACGATTATTATTATCCAAGTGTTGATTGGAGAAGGTTTTTTAATTAGAAACGCCGGGGAATGGCGGCAGAGGGCGCAGGTGATGAGCCGCTGGAGGCGGGGATCGTTTTGTCAAATGGCTTTTGGAAGCGTGAAAAGCGTAAACAAACGCCGCTGATCGAGTGGCGAATGGGTGGTGCTGGTGGTGGCGGCCATGTTTGATGGCGTCATTGGAAAAAGCTTATTTTTATAGATAAATAAATAATAAAAAAAAGACGTCGTGTCATGGCGGAATTTCTCCTTTAAGTGATTTAAAAGATGAGTTGAGGAATCACTTCCTGTTTGGAGATAAAGATGGCGGCGGCGGCGTCTTAAACGATGTTGATTTTCGCGAGGCACAACTTCCATTAAGCGAAGTTGTAGTTTTGGGGGCGGGGCTGAATTGTCAACCGGAAATGGATTTTTGCGCGGCGTTGAGTGCGTTTTTTTTTCTTTCTTTGGAGCGATTAGTATTCATCGGACGTCGCGGTATTTTTTAACTTTTTTGCCGCTTTCCCTCTCTCTCTCTCTTTCCCCCTTCTCCTTTTTCCATCTCTTTGCGCGCGTCAAATGTCTCCGCTGACGTCTTATGGAGATGCGAAGGGGGAGAAAGCGGAGCAGACGACCACGTCTCGCATCTTAATGCCGGGGGAGAGAGAACGCCAATGTCGGTATAACGAAGTACGGGTTTAATAATTATGTTCGTTGTAACGAAATTTTTTTTTTTTTTTTGGTGTTTATTGTGACTGACGTCAGACGTATATTTTGAAACTATGACGTCACTCAAATAACTAGAACGAATTTTAAATTTTTTTTTTTTTTTTTTAGAAATCGGAATTTTTTCTATTATTTGAATGTTTCGTTGTAATAAACGTGATTTTAATAAGAAATATTTTTGAGTAAAATAAGGATGAAAGTGCCATGGAAATAACACGCATGTACAACCTTTTTAAAGAAAATTCGAATTTCACTTTCAGTTTCAAAATTTCGTTATAACGACATTTTTTCTACACAAGTTCCTTGAATTTTTCGATTGTGAACGAGTTCGTTGCCATTGAACGTGTTTTTTTTTTTTTTTTGGTGAATTTCGTTCTATCGAGATTGCGCTGTAGTTGGCAAGTCGAATTAGGCGTCCATCTTGAATTTAAGTTCGTCTGCCATTTTGTCTTCTTAATTCCGAGTGCCTATGGGGAGTGCGCGGGGAGAGAGAGAGGGGTAATTAGGTTTGGGGGTCGAAGGAAGAGAGAGAGAGGGGAAGTCCTTCGTCAGCGCCGTCTAGCGGTGAGGAAAAGTCGAAGGATATAGACTAATGAAATCGTCAGGAGAGTAAATAAAATTTTTACGCCGCTAGGAGTCTCCCTCTCTCTTTCCATCGTATGTCTCTCTATCGGAGACTAATATCCAATAATACCTGGTAAATTGGGGGAAAGTGTGTTGTTAGTAGGAGACGCGGCGAATAGAATATTGTCTGGGAGAAGTGTAATTGAAAGCGCGCATGCTCTCTAAGCAGGGGATGGGCTGTTTCCGCTTCCTCGTGGAATGGCGGGAAAGAGAGAGAGAAAAAATCCGCTTTAACGATTTCCAAATTCCGCGGAATTAATTTGTTGGAAATGGTCGTTTTTATCGCCGAATAAAATTTTGTCGCTTTTATATCTCTTTTAACAGTGGAACTCTCCAACCGGATGTACTCTTTGCAACCGGATACGACTACTACGGTTAGACCGAAATGAGCCGCTATTGATTTTTTGTCCCAACTTTTCAGCAAATTGTTTCTTTTTTATTTAAAAATAAAACTTTCGATTGTAAAGTTGGTTTAGACGAGTGGACTCGCCTTGATTTATCAAATGGGGGGGGGGGGGTTAATGGAGCGAGTAACAGGGCGAGTGGGCTGCAAAATACGAACAAATTACGATGTTTAAGTGAACATTTTTTGAAATTTTATTTAAATTAATATGGAATTAATTTTAGGACCAAAAAGACAGAAAAATGACCGAGCTACTCGACCACTAACTCGGCCGAGTAGCTCATCTTTTCAATAGACAACTTAACTCGTCAAAATACTCGGTCCGTTTTACTCTCACCCGTACTCGCCCAAATTGTTTAGAGGGGTCGAGATCTCCTGCTGCTTTTTATAACTCGCTTCTCCACTCGCTCATTTACTGGACTCGTGTAAATTACGCTTTATTTGACATAACTTCTACTAGTTCTAGCGAGTGGATCGCTGAACGACATTATTACTCTTTTGGTTTAAGTTGAATGTTTAGTGACTTTCTTTCAGTGATCTTAGTTCAGTAATTTGAATTTTTGTGATCTTCGTTTAATGATTTTCGTTCAAGAATCATCGTTCACTAATTTTAATTTTTGTGATCTTAGTTCAGTGATCTTAATTTTTTTGATTTTCGTTCAGTGATCTTAGCTCAGTGATTTTCGTTCAGTGATCTTAGTTTATTGATTTTAATTTTTGTGATCTTCGTTTAGTGATTTTCGTTCAGGGATCATCGGTTAGTGATTTTAATTTTTTTGATTTCCGTTCAGTGATCTTAATTTTTTTGATTTTCGTTCAGGGATCATCGTTCAGTGAGCGTTGAGTTCTTCTGCAAGTGAATTAAAACAGAGCTTCTATGTTTCTACGTATTATACAACATGTACATAAATATTTTTTTAAGTTTGAATAGCCCGTAGTTATTTCTACCCTTTCCCTTCACCTTCTCCCATAATAGCGAATTTCTTCCACTCGTCGCTCGCTTCCGGTCGACGCATAAAACCCGGAAGTGGATTTTAGCGAGGGAATATTTTAGTAGAATACGGAGGAGGGAAGTGGATTTGTCCGCCTCGACGCCTCTCCTCCGTATAAGCGGAAGCTGGAAGCCGGAAGTTTGCAGTGGAATATTTCGCAGCAGCTAATCATGCAGGGGGGCGCTAAATGACGTCACCCAATGACACCACGCCGTATACTAATACATGTACTGTATTATAATGAATATTTGAGTATGTAGAACATTTCTTAATACATCGAATAATATTATCTCTTTTCGATATGAAACGAGGGGTTTAAGACCAGGGGGGGGGGGGAGGGGGTTAAAGGGGAACGAGTAGAGGCGGGACTTAAAAAAAGTTTTTTGGGGGCTTTCTTTTTAATAACGGGAATTTGAAACCGCCATTTTGTAGCAGCGTCGGTGGTGTTTTATGAGGTGACGTCACTTGGTGGGGGGGGGGGGGGTTGAAGAGAAGGCTAATAAATAACGTCTTAAAGTATTTTTTAAAGGATTTGGCTGCGCGTTGGATGCGGCGCAAAAGGATTTGTCGCTTTTATTCATTTTAAAACTTTGGAGGATTATTAGCCCTCTCCTCTCCTTCCCCCCATTTGCCTCCCCCTACCCTTTCACACTCTCACCACGCACGCGCGAAAGCTCTTCACTTTTTTTTCCTTTTCTTTCTTTTCGAGCGCCAAAAATTTATTATACGCTTTTCAAAACCCTTACTATCTCTTCTTCGTCTTTCACGAGGGAAAAGAAAAAAAAATCTGCATTTTTTTAATATATGCGAGAGAGAGAAAGAGAGATAGGTGGAGAGAGAGGGAGGGAGAGAAGATGGCCGCCGACGGATTTTAGATTTCAATTTCGCGCTTTTTAAAGAAAGTAAAAAAGGCGGGAGAAAAAGAGGCTTTTTTTATTATTAATGTTTTTCACCTTTTTACTTATTAATTTTTTTTCTTTTCTTTTTGTGGCGAAGTGTGGTTTTAGCTTACGGTGACCACGAAGCTGGTTTTACTAAGCCCATTGGTGAAATAATTTCAGTTGAACGAGATTTAGTGCGAGCTTATTTTTAAAATCAAGATTTAGTAAGACGCACACTTTAAAAAAAAAAAAATGATTTAGCGCCGAATTAAGTCAGTGCGCCAAGTGTAACTTAACTTGTTAAGTAGTTAAAAGTTAAGTTCCCTCGGTACAATCGGCCCTTTAAGTGGTTAAAAATAAAAAAGGAAGCTTAAGTCGTTAAAACTTTTAAGAGAAAGTGTTGTCAGATTTAGGTGGGGAAAAAAAGTGTAGAAAAATAAAAAAGGAATTTTTGAAGAATTATTATTGTTCATCTGGTCACACTGCCGAACGAAAGTGTGGATTTGTATGCAGATTTTTAAATCTTAAAATTCAAACTTAAGACTTGTATTTAAACTCGTACTCGGCTCTTGTTTACTTGGCCCCACCATCGAAATTTGAATCTTAAGTTATAGTGTTGCCAACTAATCCGGAGGCTATAACCGCGGCGGTTACTTTTAATCTCTCCATTTTTTTTTTTTTTTTTTTTTTTTGATAGCCACAACGTAGATTTATTATTATTGTAAGTTACAGAAGCGGAGAGTTGGGAAGTGCGAGTTTTAGTGGAGAGATTTAAATGGAAAGTAAGTTAAGGAGAAAGCGGTGGTTTAAGAGTGATTTGTGTCCGCCGCCATCTTTACTTAAGTCTGGGCTGGGTCTTAAGTCGTGTGGGTGGGGCGTAAGGAGTGAGTGAGTGATTGTAGCTCCACCCCTTTGGGCTTAACTGTAAATAAATGAGGAGCGTAATTTGGGCCGATTGTTTTTTGGGGCCACCACCCACCGCCACCGTATTAACTAGCGGCAACTATTTCGCTCCCTTATTTATTATATCTCTTTTTGTTTTGTTTGTTTGGGCGTAAGGGGGCGCTGTAACCCAAGATGGCGGGGAATTTATTTCTCTGGCAGAGAAAATAAATAAAAAAAAAAAAAAAACAGGCGCAAGGTTATTTTTCTTTATTTTACGAGCGAATGACGCTCTTCTTTTTACGCGCCGCTTTTATTGCCGCGCGGTCTTTTTTTCTCTTTCTTAAGCCTCGTTCGCAGACGACGCATCTCGAGATAAATAAATTGAAAAAAAAAAAAAAGCCTTCCATCTACCACCGGCGCAATTCTTAACTTTTATGACGTCACTAATGACGTCGACTTCAATTACATCTCAACGGCCTCGTTTTCTCTTAAGGCCAACGATAGGAGGCGCTGCAACTGCTGCCATTTTGATGGAAAATAATATCGGGATTTTCTCTAATTGATTAAACCGGAAACTCCGATCTGGCGTTCGTTTTATGGAGCTAATCACAGCGCCCAAATAACGCGCTTTCCCTCGCCCAACGCGGTTTTAGAATGAGTGAAATTGATTGAACGAGATTTAGTAAAACCAGTTTTGAGAACGAGCGCAACTTGAATTAGGTTTAATTAAGAGAAAAAAAAATAAGTTTGTTTAATCTTAGTTTAAAGGGTTTAATCTGGATTTAACGTTTTTGGTGAGGGAAATTCATTGAACGCGATTTAAGAAAATTCAGTTTTAACTTAAGCTAGTTTAATAAAGTGGAAGTTTTAAAAATAGGATTTTAAGCGGACTTAATCTCGATTTAGTGACGAAGCTTAAATTAGTTTAATCGGATTTTTAAAACGGACTTGAAATCAGCTGTTTTTTTAAATCTTAGATTGCGGCTGAAACTAGTTTTAGAAGAAGTTTTTGTTAAAAAAGAAGCAATTTTCATCTTACGCGGTTTCTAATAGCGCGAGAATTTATTGTTTTTTTTTTAGGTCAATACGTTAAAAAATTAATAAATAAAAAAAAAAAAACTTACGGAGTTTTAGTGAAAAAGAATACGGTGGTGCAATCGATGAATAGCGAGAGGCGGAAATGAGGATTGAGCGCGCAACCGAAAACGACTTTTGTAACCGGATATCGACCAAAGAAATTTAATCCGGATTTAGAAAAAGAAAAAAGAAAGAAAAAAAAAAAATAATCGAAGAACTAAAAAAGAAAAAAAAATGGGGGGCGGAAACGGAAATTGTAAATAAATCTATAAAAATAAGGTTTAATTGAGGAAAAACGCTATTACTACTACCGTATTAGAAGTAGACGTAGGAAGCGCCACCTACGCTCATCACGTCCACCATTTTTTTTATTTTTTATTTCCTAATATTTATTTATTTTATTATTTGTGTTGTTGTTGATGTGCGCCTGCGCGTGTATGTATTCCGGATGACACGCGTTTAATTTGGCCCAGATGGCGCTGTACACGTTGTTTGACACGTCGAGTAAACAAACCCCTCCCATCGTCATTCCCTCCCTTTCCTTACGTTCCCTTACGTTAGGTTACGTTTTTATTATTATTATTATTTGAGTTGTAAGGCCGATCGATAATATTCGATTATGGAAAATCAATAAGCGAAGGCGATTTATGGCTGGCGGCTGAAATTACGTCAACGTTTAGCGTCAAAAGTTGATCGCGAGAGGGCGCTTTTTTTTTTCATTATTTCTTTTGTGCTTTCAGCGAGGATCTATTATTGATAATAATAGAGAGAGAGAGAGAGAGAGGGTGGGGGGGAAAGTAAAAAAGAGCCTCTTACAGATTCAATTTTCGATAAACAATTTCTTTTCTTGCTTTTTGACTTTGAGAGGGAGGGTAGGGCTTATAACTAGGGCTTATAGCTAGGGCTTAAGGCTGAGACGTGGGGCTTATAGAGACTTGGGTTAAGGGGCTGGGGATTTGCTTCGCTGAGCGCTTGCAGGGGCGGATTTAAACATTTGCCGCCCCTAGGCCCTACCATGACTCGCTTTTGAAAGTTTAGTGATCGATTTTTAGGGTTTAGTAAACAATTTTTTTTAAGCTTCGCAACCAATTTGTAAGGTTTAGAAACCGATTATAAAAGTTTAGCAACTTATATTGAGAGATTAGTAGTTTAGTGAACTATTTAAAGGTTGTAGTAACTGATTTTGAGAGTTTAGTGATCGATTTTTGAGGTTAGTAAACAATTTTTGAAAGTTTAGTAACCGATTTTGTAAGTTTAGTAACCGATTTTGAAAGATTAGTGAATGATTTTGAGGGATTAGTGATCGATTTTTGAGGTTAGTAAACAATTTTGAAAGTTTAGGAACTAATTATGAGAGTTTAGTCAATGATTTTAGAGTTTCCAATTTGTTGCGCTGTTGACCGCCCCTAGTAATGTGCCTACCGCCCTGAGGCCTGAGCTGGAATGACGTCATGATCCGATAGGTGAAAACGGTAACGCGCATGCGCATGATTTTTGTGTGTGTATTTTTTTTTTAAATGTAAAGAAGAGGGAATTAAATTATTGATGACGTCATTTTGCCTTTACTTTTTTTATATTAAAAATAAAAAATAGAAAGTGGTATATGGAGTGCGCTTTTAGTCGAAATTTCCTCTGCAAATTTAATTAATTATTGTTAAAAGTAATAACAAATTTCTTTTTGGATGGGATCGCAAATTGAATTTGATATCAAAAGAAAATGGCAAACGTTTTTTTTTAATAATAAAGAATTGCGCATGCGCGTTTGGATTTAATTTCTTGAGCTTTTAAAATTTTCTTCGCGTAGTTTGAGTGTTCGGTCGCCAGTGGCGCTTCCTGCGACGTAATTAAGCTGCGTTGGTTACGGCAGGTGCGCCGCGTAATTTAATGAGAGAGACTTTTTTTATTATTATTATTTTTTGGCGGGAGATGAAAGAGCTTAACACGCCGTTAATATGGCCGCCGTTACCTCTTTGGCTCGCTGTCTTTGTCCGGTGAAGTGAGCGGCTGGGATCCACGCAATTAAGACGGGTGATCCGGGTCATCCGAAGATCACGAGAGCCAATCTCCAGCGCGGGCTTCTTCCGGGAATTATTTATTATTCAGCAGCACAATCAAACGCTCTCTTTCTCCTTTTCTTACTTCCGCTCAACCGCTGGATAGGTCGTTAAATTTCGGCTATAAAAAACGATAAGAAAGGCGCCAATTTGACTCTCCTACTTACGCGCTCTTTTTACTTAATCTTCATTCATTTGTCCTAAGAATTGCATTCACGCTCATTCACCTAGATCAGTGGAAATCTCATTTTTTAGACTTGGTAAATCTCGTTTTTCTAGTTTTTTGTAAATTTTATTTTTTTTAGAGTTTTGTAAATCTCATTGATTTAGATTTTTGTAAATCTCATTGATTTAGATTTTTGTAAATCTTATTTTTCTATTTTTTTTGTAAATCTCATTTTTTTTTAAAATTTTTGTAAATCTCATTTTTTTTTTAGATTTTTGTAAATCTCATTTTTTTTAGATTTTTGTAAATCATTTTTTTTAGATTTCTGGAAATCTCATTTTTTTTTTAAATTTCTGGAAATCTTATTTTTCTAGATTTTTGTAAATCTCATTTTTTCTCTAGATTTATTTAAATCATTTTTTCACTGATCGAGTTTTAATTTTCAGTTTGCTCTAATCTGGTTTTAATTTTAGTTTTACACTGACTTCCATAATGAGGTCTCTAAAAAAAATCTGCGCATGCGTTCACTTTTTTTTTTTTAAATCTGCTTTTACTAAATCTAAATTTGAAGAACACTTAATCTCGTTTAGTAAAAAAAATATTTTTTTCCAAAACGTTTAAAATGATAAATCTCGATTTAGGAAGTATCTAAACCTAGTTTAACCTCATTTCTCTGTGTCTCCACAACCGGAACTCCCGTATAGTATTTAAAGACAAGAGAGATTCCCAGTTAGAATCCGCAGACTTAGCACGTGATTTTTTTATTTCCCCTTCCGGTGATTATTTATTATTCACCATCGGAATAATAATAATAATAATAAAAAAAAAAGATGGAAGAGAAGGAACCCCTTTTTCCTTTATTTTCACCCCTAGAGGTCACCTCTTTCCTTCGAGAATTGTAAGAGAAAGAAAGCAAGATGGCGGCTGCAAATCAGTATATCCAACGCGTTTCTAAGTGGATGGGGGAAGATGAGGAGAGGGTGTTAAAGAGACGCAAAGTGGGAGGGGCTGAAGTAAGGGGGTAGTGTGGGGGGGGGGGTAAAGAAAAAAGATGGAGGGAGAGAGAGAGAGAGAGAGAGTATAAAATGATTGAGAAGTGGAAATTGTGTGATTTCCCGGGAGACCGACAGAGGGAGCTGTTTAATATCTATTTTCCAGCTTCATCTGTTTAGCGCCAGAGACCGGCGGCCATCTTTAAAGATGGAGGAAGAGAGAGTAAATCTTCAATCTCTTTTTTTCTTTTCCCGCCATTTTTTTTTTTTTTTTTTTTTTTTGAGCGGGAAAATAAAATATATTTTATTTATATATATTTTGGGCGGGTAAAAATAAAAGTTGTCAATAAAATTGCGCGCCAAAGAGAGAGAGAGAGAGGAAGAGGAAAAAGTTGTGTGCGCGTGCGCCGTTGTTGTTAAAGCGAAGAAATTTATTTGCATAATTTATTTTAATGAGCTGTTTTTGGTTTGCGCCGACGGGTAATTGAGTGGCAGCGGCGGACGCCATCTTGCTTTTTTTTTTTTTTTTTTTTTTAATACATGGGACGAGAGCGCGCGGAAAGGTCACGTGCTTTTACCGAGCGTGTCACGTACAAATATATTTTGTAGTGAGATGCGCGCGTGATGTAGATGGCGCTGCATACATATGAAGTTTAAACACATCCCACGTGACTCATTTGAGCGTCTAAAACGTCTTCCTTCAATCTCACGTGAGTAAATGTGAAAAATGGCGGATCTCTCTCTTACGTATACAAGTAGTGTACGTGCATTTATCCCGGGGATTTTTAAGATATTTTTATTTATATACCGGTATATATTATATATTTTTTTGTGTGTTTGGGGTGAAGAAGAAGAAGAAGAAAGAATGGGGGAAAAAGTAAAATTGGACTCTAGGGGCTGCTGTACTTTTTCTTCCAACAAATTTGCTTTCGCTTCAACCAGTTGCTGTACGAAAGCTCTGAATGGGAGATTTGTTTTTGTTTGAATGTCGTTGGCTTAAGTGCGGTTAATGGAATGGGTGTGGGTGGTGGTCGGTGGTAATGAGAGACCATTGGGCTTTTGTCTTAAACTATCCATCGTCTGATGCCGCGAGAGAGAGAGAGAAAAGCGCGGGAAAAGAGCTCTTCAGCCGGAAATCATTACGCGACTAAGAATATAGAAAGAAAAAACGCTCGTTAAGCGCCATGTTTTTTTTTCTTTTCTTTATGTGGTTTGCGAGGCATCATGGGGTGATATACAAGTATAGAGACTTTTGTATATTATGCTAGGGATATTTCTTGTGCATAGGGATTTTTTTGATATAATATAAGGATTTTTTTTATTGGGAATTTTTTTTTCATTTGTAGGGAATTTTTTTTTATTTATAGGCAATTTTTTGTGCATAGGGATTTTTATTTCATTTGTAGGGATTTTTTTGATACGGAGTATAATATAAGGATTTTTTTTATAGGGAATTTTTTGTGCATAGGGATTTTTATTTCATTTGTAGGGATTTTTATTTCATTTGTAGGGATTTTTTTGATATAATACTGTGTAAGGATTTTTTTTATTTATATGGAATTTTTTGTGCATAGGGATTTTTTTGATATAATATAAGGATTTTTTTTTTTATTTGTAGGGAACTTTTTTTATTTATAGGGATTTTTTTTATTTATAGGGATTTTTTTTTATTTATAGGGATTTTTTTTTATTTATAGGGATTTTTTATTTATAGGGATTTTTTTTATTTATAGGGATTTTTTTTATTTATATAGATTTTTTTATTTATAAGGATTTATTTTTATCTGTAGGGAATTTTTTTTGGATTTATGGGGATTTTTTAATTTACAGTACTGTACATGTATAGGGATTTTTTTTTTAAAATTAAATTGGTTTGGTGGAACTAGATCCACTTTTTCTTCAAATCTCGTTTTGCCAATTAAAGAAACCACTAACCATCTTCGATGTTGATATCTATAGGAATTAGTTTTGATGCCGATGATCATTTAAAATCCAGATTAGTCCGCGGTGGTTACGCTCAGCCGTTGACTCGTGTCCTTCAAATGAATACTAATTGTACCGTTGAATTAATATTGATGAATGCGTCTCGCTGCCTCTTTACATCTGCCATTGACTTAAGCCGGTGTAAACAACGAGCTGCGCCGCATAGCTCCATTCGCACGTGTTGCTACTGCTGCCCCTTAACGCCGCCTATTGGTTAAGCCGGCGTGAGCTGCGCCGCAATGCACTGGTGAGTGGCGGGCGGCGATTGCTACTCTAGCGGCATCCGACACTCCTCCTCCTCCTCGCAATTGTTATTGCAATTAAATGGCTGACGACCAACGCTGATCAATATCTGTTAACAACACGATGAGCGAAAGTGGTGATGTTTTCCCACCACCACCCCCGCTCCCCCCCCCCCCCTCCACACCTCTTCATAGAGAGGGGTTCTCAAGGAATGGGCCCGCGACACATCGGGATTAACGCCTTTCATTATAATAGAAAGAGTATTTTCCTTAATCCGACTCGCTTCTCGTCGAAGGTTGAGCAGCGCTTTCCCCGGTGGAACGCAGTCGCCAGACTCCCTCGTGTGCTGGATGGAGGCACGTGACGTGAGGGTATTTGCACGCGCGTGACGTCACCGTAGGGATGTTAGGGGGGTGAGCGTACGAATTGACAGTATGATTCATCGCTTGTTTATAGAATTTTCTTTCCATCTCCTCCAATGATTTCCGTAATAAAAGGCGTTTGATTGGCTGCCACCCCCCGCGCCCCCTGGAGCCGCGAGGTGCTCGAGAGTAGAGGAGGAGGAGGAAGTGCGCTTGATGAGAAATACAGGGATCCCTCTAGTGGCCAAATCTCATCGATTATCTCTTCTCCTCCGCCGCCGACGCCAAATTTACACTCGAAAACAATTTGACGCACGCGCGACACTCTCTCATTACCACTTCCTCTTCGGCTACGCTTATAATGGCGGCCGATGACGTCACTTACCACTTTAATTACTTAAACGTTTAAAAAAAAGAATAAAGTAACGTTGCGGTTTCACGCCGCTAAATTATTGGCTTTCTTTGATGGCGGTTAATCGATTGGCGCTGGCGAATCGATCATTTTCACCGGCGACACTCGTACGACGCCCACCCGTCGGCCGCCAGGGGGACAACGCACGCGCACTATCGATTAGGTTAAGGAGAGGTTGTACGTTGTTGTAGTAGTCAACTTTTTTTTTAAGTTTTTTATTTATTTTTATTTTCTTTTATTATTATTTTGAGCGCGCGAAAAGTGTCGTTTCCGGTGTGTGGCGATATGGCGACCGAGGTTGCCGTGGTCACCGCTGGCGAGCGAGTGGCGCCCCCTCCCCTCCACCCCTCTGACACTCGCCCCGCCCACTTTTGATTTTTATTTGTTGGAATTACACTCGGTCGCTATGGAAACACAATACGGAACTCTCCTCGCGTAAACACCGCTTGTTTTTATTTTTATTATGTTTTTATATTTTTTTGCGTTTTTAATTGTGACGTGAGAGGAGGAAAATGGCACCTGACGACATCTTCGTCTATTAATCACTCGCTGCTACTGGACTTCCGTTTTTAATCCCAATCGCTGCTGCTCACTGCTCGCAATGTTTTTTTTTTATTGCATTTACCGTAGGTTCTCTGTTTAACGTTTGACGCCGATGACGTCACTTTCTTTCTGAATAATGCATTTTTTTTTACCGAGTTACCAAAAAGTTGAACTAAATAAGAGAATGTTTACTCTGGACCTTCGCAAATTTTTATATTTGGCACTTCCGGAAGTGGGGAGCGTAAAAGCGCGCGGCATTTCAATTGGTAGGCTGTAACAAAATCGAAAATGACGTCATAAGCATAAGAATCCTAGGCATACAAAAAAAAAGGTTAACTCTTGTTATTAAAACTATTCTAACGCTTTATTAAAGCTTAATTTTCGAATAATTAGTTTGTTAATTGCGCTTCCGGTTTCAGGTGGACTTGTTATTTTATTTAAATCCAATATCATTACATCATAATAAGTGCGGCTTACAATAATTTTTATACAGTATGACGTGGTTAACGCGCGTCTCATCGGGTTAATACAAAATAACCGAACACGCCGGATACCAGAGTAATAACTTAATAGTAAAAATAATTATCAAGTTAACCGCTATTGAGTATCGATTAATATCGGCAAATCCTTATTCCGTATTACTGTCCTGAGAAAAGGTAGATACCTGAACAAAATGATCGGAGATCAAAGTCGGAACGACGAGGTTGTCCACTTCCATGTTTTTACTGCACACCCAATCGAGCCCCTTCTTCAACCGAGTAGGCTGGGACGAGTCAATGTTAAAACCCGCCTCAACGAACTCTCGTTTAAACTCTTTCTCCGCCCTGGACTCGCCCAAGAAATCCACGTTTAAATCTTCCGTTAGTACCACATTGTCGTGTTTCTTAATTCTGCTTAGAATTGGTTTAATACACGTACGAATGTAGTCGGCTCTGGGACTGTACACATTTATCAAAACGAAATGTTCGAATTGTACTACCGACATTTGAACGAGGTTTTTAAATTCGTAATTTTGTATTAGTTTAGCTTTCAAATCGTAACGGACGTAGGTGCATAATCCTCCTCCTCTGGCCCCTCGATCCATCCGCATGGCTTTGAAGTTCGGGATAGCTACATCCGCTTCGCTATGCGCATCCGTAAACCAAGTCTCGCTAATGCTCAAAATGTGCGCGTTGTACTCGATACTCGCATCGATAAGAAAGTCTTTTTTAGGCAACGCCGATCGAGCGTTCCAGGACAGGAGGTGCACTTTGTTGTCGGTGTTTTTAAGAGGGCGAAAGGGCGGCCATTCGTCGACGCGCAGTTGTTTGGGCCGCAGGAGCTCGCTAATCTTTTCTCTCGTTACTTTTTGAGGGATGCGAATAAAGACGTCCAGCTCTTCTCCGTCTTTAAAAAATGGACGGAAACAATTATTGACTTTGATGTCGTTCCAAATTAAATAGTCCGCTATAACTCTCGGCGGCGCGTGTTTCGCCATTAACCCTCTCACTCGGTATCTGCAAGTAGGCGGCGATTCAGTTAATAGAACGTTTTTAGGTTCTCGGAATGTTGTTTGGGACTCATCATCATCGCTACATTTATCCCAATTGTTTTCATACGACGCTTTTAATGCGGCGATATAGGTTTGAATGGTACTAAGGCCTCTAATAAGAATGCATTCGTTTTCTTTATTACAATACCGGCTTTTTTTTTCAACCACTTTGTTAATTTCCGCTTTCAATGCCCGGATCACATCCTCGATCGAAGATGAATCCTCGACCTTGGACGCCATTATAAGAACGAGAGAGAGAGTAAAGCACAACTTTTCAACGCTCCAAACGTAAGCTGTAAAGTTTGTTTTGACAACATTTGACTCCATGGCAAGCGTAACTTTGGAATCCATGGGAACGAAAAAGCCGAGTTTATATTTTTATCAATACCTTTTATAACACGCTCTCGACATTCCGATTACGCTATTTTTATATTATATGCAAGTTTTTCACTTCCGCTTCATTAAAACAGAAAGTGAAGGAGAGGCAGAGAGATGGAGAGAGAGAGAGAGAGAGTTGTTGTTATTTTATTAATCGATGCGGCGTTTAATTTGACGACTTCCGGTTTGTGTCGCGCGAAACAGGATGTTCGCCCGATATTATAATTTTTTTTTATCGATTTCCGATATTTTTTCTTCTTTTTCCTGCGGGCGTGAAAATATATATATTTTTTATTATGATTATTTTTAGTTAGGCTGAAATTAAATAATAATTGGAGGTGATTAATTGTTAATCTCCCGCTTAGCCGAGCGCGTAATTCAACGTTCGATAGCGCCGCCTGCCGACTGCCACAGCTGGTGACGTAGCAACGCGCGCTCAGCGCACTATGTACGCTACTTTAATTATTAAAATAATAATAATAATAAAAAAAAGGTGAGAAAACAAAAACGTCGTTTCTGAAATGACTTCCGGTCAGCTGAGGGAGGATTACGTGGGAGGTCGCGTGTGTTTGGCCTTTGCCCTCGTCGCAGCGACCTCTATCGATCACTCCGCCTAACAACCTATTGCACGTCATCGCGTGTTTTGCTGTTTTGAATGGAAACTCGAGTTTTATGGAAATGTCCTCGTCTCCGCTTTTTTCGTCCGTCCTCAACTTCTTTGTCACATTTCGAAGTTTTTAATACATTTCGAAGAAGATGGCCGCCGCTTCTTGCTTTATTTACGTTTTTAAGCTAGATTTAAAAGCGGTTAAGCTCGTTTCAATAATCGTTTTTCAAACTCGATTTACCGTTTTTTTTAATAATATCGATTAATCGTTTTTTCAGCTTTTAAAATTCGATTTATTGATTTTTTATGTTGGATTGAAACTCGATTTACCGGTTTTCAGTTATTTATTTTAAATTGGTTGAAAACCTCGATTAATTGTTTTGATGTCGAATTAAAACTCGAATTATCGTTTTTATCCTTACCGAGTATTATAAAAACTCGGTTAATCGTTTTTCAGTGCGTTTAAAACTCGATTAACCATCTTTAAGTTGAATTTAAAACTCTTAAGTTACTATTTTTAAATTCGATTTACCGTTTTTATTGGGTCATATTAAGACTCGATTCATCGTTTTCAGACAGATAAATCTCGATTAAATACCAAAAATAAAAAAATCGGTTAACCGACTTTTAACTCGATTTAAAACCCGGTTTTGAGCCATATTGAAATTAGTTGAGGCGTTTCTCAAGCTCATCAAAACTCGGATTTATCGTTTTTGAGTTTATGAAAAATCGATTAATCGTTTCTCAATCACTAGCTCTGTTATTATTATTATTATTTTTTTTATATAAGTTAATAGTTTAAAATTTTAATTTCCGTATTTTAAGAATCGATTTAAGTGAAAGTTTTAATTCCCTTCTTTTTCAACAAAAAAACACTGGGTTTCCATTTTCTTTAATCGCCGTTTAATTCGTCTTAATAAAATCCTTCGTTTGGAGTGTGGCGAGGGCGTGGCCACCGACCGTGACACGGATTTAATTGGGAGGGAGGGGAAGAAATGCGTCCGCAGATGGCGCTCCTAACGTTTTTTTAATGAGTTAATCTTCGGCGTTTAAAACGCAAAAAGAAAGATGAATTTGCATACAACTCTCGCCTCCAACGCTAATTATGGCGCTGCACTCGCTCTCTCTCTCTTCCTCCCACCTTCCCTCTATCCCTTCCTCTACTCACGCGCCACGTGTTACGCTCAAGAATATTATTAAGAAAGAGTCTTTTGAGCGGAACGAGCCCCGCCCACTTCCTCCGACGTCATCGCTTTGTTGTTTAAAGCGCGCGCGTATTTCACGCTTGTCTTCACCGCTCCTCACGTGACACCGGTTGGAGGGTAGGGGAGGGGTCCAAGGCGATGCCTGGGGGGGGGGGGGGAAAGGAAGGGGGTGCCTGGTAGAGGAAGAAGAAGAAAGTTGAAACCGGAAGTAATTTGTGAGTAAAAATATGTTTGCGCGGGGAAGAAGGTGTTTGCAGCCCTTTAAATTTGTTTTCCTGTGGTGTCGAGCGGTTGCTATGGAAACCACCCCACTGAGTAAGAGGAGGGGTTCCACTTGGAATATAGGAGAGGGGAGGCGAGGGCCGGATGAAAGCCTGCGACATGCCTGAACGCGTGTGTTTTGTAATTCAGTACAACGTAGTTTTAGTGATTATAGATCTAGTTTTTCATATTTAGTTTGTGTTTGTCAGGGTTTAGTGAGGGTTTGTGTTACTGAACGAGAGGTTTAGTGAATGGTTTTTTTTTTTGTTGCTATTAGTGAGCGTTTCTTAGGTCGAGTAATTGTTTGTGGACAGCACATGTAGTTTATGGAGTTTACGGTTTAGTGGCTGTTACTCAGAGTTTAGGGAAAGGTTTTTTTTTTCTTCTTCAATATTTTAGTGAATGGTTTTAGTAGTGTACCGAGTAGTTTGTTGATTTTGATTTTTAGTGGGGGGTATTTATTAAGTGTATTTTGAGGCGTGATTAGTGTCTTTCTAAACTTTGATTAGTATTTTTTTGCAGTTTAGTTAAGAGTTTTATGATGTAGGATTAGTGTTTCACTGAATTTTGTTTAGTGCTTTTTGGAGTTGAATTTAATGTCGTGTTTTTATAGTTAAGCGAGCACTTTCCTTAAGGTTTAGTGGAGCACTTTTTTTTAAAGATAAAGTGGTTTTGTTTAACGAGTTTACATTACTTGAAGTTTCAGTTTAGATTTTTCTAGTGTTTAGTGAGCGTTTGAGTTGATGTTAGAAGGGCCTTTTAAGTGCGCCCCAGGAGAAGGGCTGCCTGGATGGGGGGGGGGGGGGGAGATCCAATTTTCTTT